>PVKM010007423.1:0-41565 GCA_004027735.1 Carollia perspicillata | reverse complement strand
CAGGGCAGGAGAGTAGTTTGGGACAGATCACAGAGGGCCCTGCCTGTCGAGGTCATCCCATTGAAAGTTCCCAAGAAGGGAAATCATTCGCTCTGGTCTGACGGTAGATCTGGTGGTGGTCGAGCAGGGAGAGAATGTCTGCAGTGGAGATTCCTCAGCCCAGCTGCACTTTAGGGTTGCCTGGGGTTTCTTACATATGCAGGGATTTCAGTGCCGTGCATCTGGGTGGGGTCTGAGTACCTGTGTGTACAAAGTCCTGCAGGTATTTCTGGGATAAGGGCGTAAGCTTTAGGGCCTCTGGGCTGAAGCTCATTTGGGTTTATCATTGTGTGACGATTTTTAAACCGTGAGAGGAGGCCAGTAATCAAACCTTGGGGAAGTTGTATTTAGGTTTCTTGTTTTGTTTTTAGTCTCTATAAATATTAATAATAATCTCAGAACATTGCCATTTTCTCATAAATTTTCCGATTCATTAATCTACAGTGCAGCATGGCTCTCATTTTTATGCTTTTGTGCTAAATTTCTCTTGTTGTCGTTTAGAAGGAAATGGAATATGTAGGATTCCCTTGGTGACTTTTAGGAGTTGCATGAAATGATGCTCACTTGTCATTTCCTGGGACCCAGCTTGAGTTTAGGCCATTTCTTGAGTTCTAAACCAACTACTGACATTATAAGTATCTTTTCTGGGAAGGCAAACAGTTCTACCAAGGGAGAAGCGATTTCTCAACATTAAAGAATTTAAGAATCATAATTTACGCTTAAGAAAATAATGTCAGTCCAAGTGTCAGCTCTTCTCTCTCCCGTCCCTGCTGCTCTTCCTCTTGCCGTGCGTTCATAGACCGTTCTTGTGACCTGCTGCTGTGTGGCATGTTCGTAGTGGGGCCAGATTAGACACGCACCATTGCCATTTGACCTCTGAACTCGGCCCGAGCCCCTTCATTTCTGTGGGTTTTGCTAACAAAGTGTTCTTGATAAAGGAAGTATTATTTCCCATAGAACTTTATGGATGGTGTGTGGAATAATAGAAGATCGTGCTTTTTGAAGTTGAGACCTAATGTCCTAAGAGTTTTAAATGCGTCCAAGGAAGCTGTTGCTTCCTCTACTTGGTTTAGTCTTGATATTTCAGGTATAGAAGCAGTTACTACCCATTGGCATCTCGTCCCTTTCTGGAAATTCAAGGGAACACAAAAATGAAACTGAATTTCTTGTTTTTCCTCACCTTTGTTAATTGCGGTAAGTCAGTTGGCTCTCCCTCATTTGCCCTTTTCACACCTCCCAAATTCAGTGTTTTGTGCAAATTTGATTATAACAGTGTGAATAATTTCTAAGTTAACTTCTGAATGCAGATTGAATACTGTTCCTTGTGGTTCTTTTGTTCACATACTAGTAGATATATCCAGTATTTTTCTTTTGAGCCTACTAACTCCTGAGTGGTTCTTGTAGCCACATACATTTCAGTCAATTTAACTATCTTGACTTCATGGGAAACTGTATCAAATGCTTCACCAAGATCAAAGTACATGGGGTTTCCATGCATTTCCTTTCCTTGCTGGTTCAGTTGTGTTGTAACCAGACAGTCCTGGAGCCTCTCAGTCCAGAATTCTGGTCAAGGTGAGGAAGCAGCCCTTCGTCTTGGCTTTTCTAGTCTGCACATGTCTTTTCCTTTCTTTTCAATATTCATTTATTAAGCAGCATGTAGCAGGCTCTGCATCTCCGACTCCCTACAACCACTAGTTACATTTTTGTTGTGAAAAGAAAAACCTCTGAGTCACTCTGCTCCGTCTGCGGTATCCGTGGGCCTATTCCCCAGGAACTTTTATACTGGAGAAAGCAAGCCCAGTCCAGTTGTACCATAATGGTAGTAAAGTGGGTTGGTAAAAATACACTCTTTGGCCAGCCAGGCTGCCCAAATTCAGATACTTTCTCGCAGCGTTACTTTGGGCAAATGACTTCATATCTCTGTGTCTTTCCTGATCGGTAATGTGGAGGAAATGGTAATTTCTACATTACAGGGTTGTCATCAGGAATAATTGTGTCAATACATATAAAGTGGTTGGAATTTGTTTCACTACAATTAGTTTAAAAATTGGTGAATGTGATTACTAGAATTGGTGGGGTAATCACACTATAAGGAATAAAAATGTCAAATCACTATATTGTACACTTGAAAGTAATATAACCAACATAAGATTGTATACCAGTTATACTTAAAAAGACAAATTTTAAAAATAAAAAATTGCCTTGGCTGGGTAGCTCAGTTGGTTAGAGACATGTCCTAATACGCAAGGCTGTAGGTTTGACCCTTGATCAGGGCACATACGAGAATCAGCCAATGAATGCGCATATATGTGGGGCAACAAACTGATGTTTCTCCCTCTCTCTCCCCCCACTCCCTTCTTCTCAAATCCATAAATTTAAAAAAATTAATAAATAAAAATTGATTAATAATCTTTCAAAAGTTTATAATAACGTTTCTGAATTTTCCAGGTACTTTGTTTTTCTTCCATGCTATTTCCCTTAGCCATTCTACTACGGCAAATGAAAAATCACAGTATCCAATTTTTTGCTACTTTAAATTATTCATAAGTTGCTCTTCTTCACTAAGATTCTATTATAATAGATAATTGAGGATTGATACATTCAATTGACAGCAGTGTGTGACTCACTATCAGCTCATATTTGCTCCTTTCACATGTATAGTGTACAGATGTTTGTGTATTTTTAAATCCTTTTTATGAACATTTTTTTCAGTAGTGAATGTTGTATTTATTTGACTTGTTAGGACCAATTCTTTCCACTTGTTGGATTTTTCATATACTATTTTTTAAGTGAATGCCTCAAGAGAATATAAAAAATATTTTTTTTAATAATGGAGCAGAAATATCCAGTACACAAGATGAATAGACAAAACATGCCTTCCAAAGAAAAATGTGTTATAGGACAGTGTTTAGTCTACACAACACACATCACAATCAGCTGCCAGTAAACAGCCCCAGGCTGCTCCCTGCTCACAATCTATGCCAGGAACATTTTGAATACTCTTAACTTGTGCACAGGTATTTGCATTTAGTCAAACTTCTGTGATTTCTTGCTATTCTGTCATATGAGTGATCACTAAATCTCAGTGCATCAGTCAGCGTGGCCCACTTTACATGTATCGTTGCACACTAACTAAAGAACAAAGGGGATTAAGGTTTTGTCCTTCACAGTTTGATCAGTGGATCTGTCTTATTTATTTTCTAAAATCACATGCAGCTGCAGCCCAAGAGCATATTTAACCTAATTTATATGAACGTATATTGCTAGGGCTTAGAATTAATTGGCTTGTTGCAGAATGCATGCTTATAGTTTATGCTTAACAGAAATTTGGCAAGGCGACGAAGTAACATGATGTGGTTGAAAGAGGGCGTTACAAGTTGGGTTTTGAAAGGGGGTTCTTCTGAGTAGAAGATGTGCAGCACAGCATAATACATCCACGGCCCAAAGCCCACCCACTCTTTTCTCTTTGATTAAAAGGAGGAAGAACAGACCCAGGGTGAGTTTTAGCTCCATTACTTACCTACTGCTTTGAAAAAAAAATGACAGTGTCTGTGAGTTCTGCTGCTGCTTCCAACACAGAGATAACAGCTCCTCCCTGCAAAGGCAGTGCTGAGAATTCAGTGAGGCAGGCACGTGTGGTTGCTATGTAAATGTTACTGATTCTCTGCAGCGTGGGTGATTTGTATGCATATTTGGAAGCAGAGGAAACTGAGGCACCAAGCTGAGGAATGCACAAGCTCAGGCCTGGAGCCACCCTGGCCCTGCATTTCTGCTTTGCAGCTGGGTCTTCCAAGTCCCGCTGTGCTCTTAAGTAGTGTTTCCTTCCCAACTTGCTCAAAAGCAAGAAACTGTTCACAGAAAGGAGCTGAAACCATCTTGCAGGCAGATTTTTATGAGATGGTTTCACCCCTTGCTGCATTTTTCCCATGGAAAATGACACTCTGGCTCCATGAAGATGGTTAATAACCCTCTGTGGGCAAATGCCAGTCAGGCCAGCCAGCTGGCTCTCAGGACATCTTCCTTAAAAACCATGGCCCAGGTCTTGCAGAGGCCAGGAGGTGAATGTGAGTGTCAGAGACCTTCACAGCGAAGCCTGATGCATGAGCTGCCCTAGAAGTGAGGGCTGCTAGCACAGAGGGGCAATCTCCTAGGTCACCAGAGGCCTTGTTGTTTTTCCTTTTTGTTTGTAAAATCCCCCTATAATAATGATCAAGGATCCTCACAAAGGAAAATCTTGTAACATTTTTAACGATTAAAGGAAGGTCTAACATGAGAGATAAACAGCATCATTTCAGACACGAGTTTCACATCTCTTCTTCTATACTCATTAGTCATCAAGAAAACTATCTTTGGTCTCTTTGTTCAGAGCCTCTAAAATTGGTTTCACAATGTTGCTGTCTTCATTGGACTGTGGTACCCAGGGAGTGGAGACATTCAAAATGAACCTCCAGTATTCTTCCAAAATCAGTTTCATCTTTTGTGGTATCATTTGTGCTTACCTGGGAGCATATTTTCTCTCTTATGAGGTGGTGAGTGTAACATGTTTTATTTTTCTACCCAGTAGTGCTAAAGAAGGAGCACTTCCCCATATTACAGAAGGGCCAGGAGGACAGATAAGCCGTGGGAAGGTGCAACGTGATGCTTGGGCTCTGTGGTTGTGCGGATACATGTCCGGAACTGATGCATTCTTAGGAGTGATGTACTACCCTAACTATGAACTTTGGAATTCACAGAGGTTAATTTAAATATGGTTATGGTTAAAATTTGCTTTTTCTTAAAGAATCTCATTGGTCTTCAGAGGTTTTTCTTCTAGGCCCTTGGAGTTATAATGAGTGACAGAAATAAAGGCATGAATACCAGGTTGCATTTTTAAAATCGACAGCATTTATTAAATGAGAGAGAAGTTTGGAGCTAAATGCCTTCCTTCTTGTGGGAAAGAAATAGCAGTGCTTTGGAAAGAAGCATTAAGTTTTTGAAAAAGAGATGAAGCGTTGAAAGGTGCAGGGAGTGTGAAGAATAAAGGGGGCAGCAAAGGCAGAGCTGGACCCTAAAAGGATGCTAAGAACTGTTAGGAAACTTAGTAATAAGCCCTAGTTACACTGTGTACATCTGAAGGATGGCAGTGCATCTCTGCACCAACCCCCAGCTCCCGCCATGGTGAGGACCCCGCCTGCACGTGAGCACTGCCTGGGCTCTACAGCTCCAGAGCCTGTGCTGCTTAGTGAGGTGATGGGGAAGGGCAAGTGAGGTGTCGTTTATCTGGAGACACGACAAAAGCACTCACTTTCTCCCTCACTCTCTCTGCAAGTGTGTGAGGTCTCACCATTGCCAAGATTCTTAATCATCTTTTAATATGTCCTCCGTTTCGTGTCTTGTCAGGAGGGTAATAGCTGCATGCTCCTGACAGGTATAAACTAAGTGCTGAAGCAGAAGGAAATGAAAAGTGAGAAATTTCAACAGTTTTAGTAAAAGTTGAGGCTATGCATGTTTTTTTTTTTTTTTTTTTTTTGCCTTCTTTAAAAGGCCCAGTTAGAGAAAAATAATTCAAGAAACAAATATTAGTCAGCCGATTAGGTTCTAAATTGGACAGACTTTGTACCTTGGCACATGAGTAGCTATCCTAGAACCTTCTGAATTTTTGCCACAGAGTAATTCTGAAAAGGCCGACAGAGCCAGTGAGTAGATAATGAGAAAGAGCACAGTGTCCTCTGCTCAAGCAATCAAGCTACACATTCATTTAGGTGGGCAAGGAATCGAGGTCCTAGAGAACGAGAGCATGTAAATTACAGGATCATTCGAAGATGAACGAGTGGATCACAAATGGTTGGTGACTGGGCTTGATTTTTCTCCCAGAATTCACTTGTTTTGAGAATTAACACCATGTAAAGGGAATGGCCCAGATTACGTACTTAGGAAAGACCTGTTATTCAACTCTCCCCGTATGACCACCTTGCAGCTGAGACGTTGGGACAATTTCAGAACAGGAGTTTTTGCAGATCTGTTGGGAAATGTTTGAACTAACAGAAGATTAAAATGAGATGCAATCTAGCACTGAGTAGGAGCTTTATGTCCATCAGTTTCTTTCTACTTCAGTCACAGTTTAGCTTTGTTAATGTAGAATAATCTTCCTTTATATTCTGTTTTCGTTGAGTTGTGAGACATAACTAACTTTTATTTAAGCCATTCGCTTGATAAAAGCTGTTTGTTAGAGACAGTCCTGTAAATGCCTTGTAACCTGATAGGTTCGTGTGCAAGGGCAGGGTACGGAGGATGAAGCCCTCCACACCTGGAAGCCCAGAACCTGGGCGCTGAACACAGACACAAGCACCTAGAGCTGGCACTCCGCATTTGGCAGATTCTTAAACCATCTGTTGACTGTTTTTTGAACACTACCGTGAAGTTTACCTAAGTCAGAGGTTAACAAAATGAATACAAACCCAGAATTTTGGAACTCCTCAGTGACTATGCACAAATACCTGTTTTCTGGAAGAATGTACTACACCATTGTCTTTTGTGTGAAATTGGTATATGTAAGTGTTAGAGGAGTGTGAGGTGGAGGATCCCAGTACAGAGAGCGTAGGGACCCAGAATACATTTCTCCCTCCCAGTTCCTGGCAGCTGTGTGCACTCTCTGAGTCAGCCAGGAGCAAGACAAGCAGTTTCCCATCCTGAGGCTCTTAAGGCTGAGGGACTGCAGGCGATATATTGGGATGTGGCTGTTAACTTTAAAATTTTGCATAAACCCAGCCTCCACTCCCCTGCGAAAGCCCAGTCTTGTCTTTACACCTTCCTCAAGGCGATTTTTTAGGGCGAGGGAGGGGAGGAGAGGAAAGGAGGAAAAAGCAGGCAGACTGCGCTCAGAACACGGGGAGGAAGCATGCAGTGGATAGACTAGGTACATGTGGGGAGGGGAGACCTCGGCTGGGCTGGAAACGGAAGGGCTGCGCGCGCTGGGCGGCTGCCGGCAGGGGGAGGCCCCGGCCCTGGGGAGCCAGTTCGTGGGTCGCTGGTGTGGCGGGTCCAAGCGCCTGGTGCCCACCATGGCTAGGAGGGCAGCGGTGACGCAACCCGCAGCCCCCTCGGCCTCCCTGCGCGCTGGTCTGCGCCCCTCCCTCCACTCTGCCAACACGCTCTTTCTCTCCCCTGTGTTTTCAAACAGGAAGTGCACGGCTGTCTGTAACGTGCTGCCGGGTCCCAGGATGGAGGAGTGAAGTCTCTGCGTTGCGGCGGGTTCCAGCCTGCGGAGCCCACCGGAAGCCGAGTCCCCGGAGAGCGCCCTGAGGGAGCAGGGTGGCCGCCTGGTCCAGGTGCGTGGGGCCGGGACGGGAGCCCCCAGGGCAGGGCGCGGGGCTGTCAGTAGCCACCGCCCGCCGGAGTGCAGCCCGCCCGAGTGCAGCTGTGCCAGATCTCCAGCTCCGCGCTGCAGCCAGACTTCGTGCATTTTCTGGGTTGCGCCCCACGTACTGCTTTCTTCCCCAAGGGTCTCTGCCAAACTCTGTCGCAGCGCCACTGGGGTGCTGAACCCGGGCGGGATCTCCCCGAGCACACTAGGCAGGAGCTTTCCAGGCTGGGCTGCCTGTGTCCAGGAGTCCCCAGCCGCCCTCTCCTGCTGCTCCTGCTGCGGCTGCTGCTGCTGCTGCTGCTGCTGCTGCCTGAAGCAGTGGCTCTTTGTTCTTCACTCGCTGGCCTGGGTTTATCTACATGAATGTTCTGGGAGGCTTGGGTGTTAGTAAGGATGGTGCGTACGAGTGTGAGGTGGGGTCCTAGGCAGGGGAAGAGGATGAGCTGTAGGTGAAGTTTAAGGTGGAAGGGAGAGCAAGAGTCTTGGTGTCCTGGCTCAGAAATCCCACTTCTTAAGCCTGTGAAACAGAGGAGTCTGCTCTTTGCTTTTTATTTCGGGAGAGCCAGGATGTTGGAAACTGAAGGAATTAGTGAGGCAGACACAGCGGAAAGGTAGGGACCAGGAATGAGGGACAGCTAGTTCCGAGCTGTTTGGTCTGGTGTCTGGCTTGTTAATTTGAGTTGTGGTTTCTTAGCCAGGCTCCCTTGCTGAGACAGAGAGGGTACTTTAAAGATCTTTATTCATTGCATTCCATTTTTCATCAAAGTAAAATTCAGAGTGACTTTTTTAAAAAAAATTCACTAGGTGGTTATAATTTCACGTTTTTATCTTGCTTCATCTCATAGGTGGAAAACAAAATGCTAGAGCAAAAGGTTGGTTTTATGCACAGACTTTTTGCTGCTTGGTTTCCCTGGCAAGTCCTATCTCTACAGACTAAGTCAGGCTGACTTCTCCCCCAGTGAAAGCCCAGCTTGTTTCTCCACCGTGTTTTTCTACCTGGTAAAGCTCTGTGGAGACACCAGGGGAGGTGGATTGGCTGGGAAAAATCCGTTTGACGAGAAGATTGTCATCAGGCCTCAAATCAAATGTTTGAACAATGTTGAAGCAAGTAGCACCTTCTCACTCTATTGTGGTGGAAAGGATGTGAACAAATGACGTCGGAAGGAAAGTGAGATTCTGCAAAGAAAGGCCTCTCTCTGTAGCAGGGAGGGAAGTGAATAATGACAGTATCACATGCATTTAGTGCCTTCAGATTATGGGGCTGCCAAGCTTCCTCAGGGAGCAGGGTTAGTTATAATATTTAAATTCATGATGTCAGATGCTTGACTGTACCATTCTAACTTGAAAGTTGTATAATAAAATGTTTACTACATAATTAATTTTTGCTTTGAAAGGAAAATCTTTTGTAGTCAGGCAGGCTGGTGAATTCGTACTGCTCCTCCCCTCTTCTCTGTAAGCAGTGTGGCAGTGATTTGAATGATAAGATCCCGTTATTCCAACAGTCCTTCAGAACTCTTACCTCTTTTGAGATGCAGCTGCTTTGAGCATTTGTGATAATATCAATAATGGATGATTCGTTAGCAGTAAGTAGCCAAGACGCACTATGAGAACTCAGCAATTAATTTCATCTTTTTCTAGAAACATAGATGTGAGCTTCTAAAATTTCAGTTTAATTGTAAACTGGTTGTGCTTATTTATGCCACTTCTTTTACCAAATACATCATGAGGTAAACGTGAAAACAAGTCATTAAGAGAGACTCTTGGAAGACCTGTACAACCACCGTATTTTGCCTCTGTCTTATACCCAGGTATACACCTGCCCCTCTGGTTCATTAATTTCTTTCATGACTTTCTGCAGCATCTGTCACTCTGCTGCAAGATAAATAGAACAGCCTTTGTGACCCTCCAAACCTGTTCTCAGTTTAAGAATAGGATTTATACCTACTCTAGCAGAATTTAATAATAACTAAATAATAACCCAAGAATAATCATAACTAGTCTTTAGATTACCATTTTGTGTTTATAGAGCACATATTCTATAGTCATTTATATTGTGTTACTTCTTAAAACAGTCTGGTGAAATAGGATTTATTTCATCTTATGGATAGAGGAAACTGAGGTTGAGGAAATGTGACTTATTCATGGTCCTATTAGTACACGGAGATGCTGGGACTTGAACAAAAGTCTGATTTTTTTTCACTGCTACCACAATTCTAATGGCATGTTTTAACTTACAGATATCTTATTCAGGGTTTAGTGAACACTATCTCTTAGAAGGGTCAGGTTAGCATATTTTAACTTTTTATAATTAAAAAAAAAAAACAACTTCTGGTTTATCTGTAGGACAGTTTACATCCCAATAGAGAGATAATGAATTAACAAACGATGACTAATGCTCCTTCCTACATCTGCCTACCATACGTATACACTATACCACCACCCATAGCTTCCCAGCTCCTCACCCTAGTCAGGATAACCCACTGAAAAGCCGGTATTACAGAAAGACAGAGGCAAACGCTTGTACACTTAGAATTATATATTAAATACTTTTGTAATTTTCCTCAAAGGAAAAGTTTATCTTTTCTTAAAGTTAAGGCTCTCTTTACCTAGCGGTTTATGTTGTGTATTGAGAGGAATATAAATTAAAACTTGGGGTACATTTTCACTGGACTAGAAAGTTTTATATAAAATATTTTTTCAACAATTGCATATCTGTAGTGATCTGTAACTTCATCTCTATAAAATTTTGTTAAGGCATCAGGAGAAGGAGGAGAAAAGGAGGAAGAGAGATACATTGAATGATCTTCCTTTCATTAAGTAAGTGAGGGATGAGATAACATGTATATTTCCTTAATACACAATGCACTGCCATGGCTGTGTGTTTTGGATGGTTGCAGTAGCTTGTGAACTAAGGATGAAAGGGTAACTAGCTTTGATGTTAAATGCCAAGGAAAAGTTTATGGCCAAGAGAGGACTAGGAGTGGAGATAAATGTGTTAGGACTTTTATTTTTTCAAATCCCCCTCTTTTTTCTTCATTCTGTTATAAAATAGAAGTTCTCTTCATTTAGAAATTGTAAACTGTAAAGCAGTGGTTTTCAGCCATTACAAAAATTAGGAAGCTTTTATTCACTGCTCAGCTATCGCCTGGTTTAGAGTTTTACTTCTTATTCTGATGATGGCTAATATTTAAGGACAAAGTAACTAGTTAATATCGCTCAGCTGAATGCATGTGGTAAGTAGTGATCACAGCATCTCCTGGATTTGTTAAATAGGAGCACATATATGTGTGAGACGCATTTGGTCTACAGACCTCTGCCAGGACCCTGAAGTCCCTCAGGTGGAAGTCAGGACCAAAATAAAACAGCTGCTCCAGGCTGAAAATACCGACCTGGCCATGTAAAACATGCGGTGTGTTACCCATCAGGTTAAAAAGATTCCCAGGTGGAAACTTTCCTCTTTGTTGTACATTAAGTGCATGATGTGTAAAATCTGGTTTCTGGGTTAATTGTTTTTCATGGTTAGCTTGGAGGTCTTACAGTTACTCAGTCATAGGGAACTGCGTTTCTTCTGAGAGCGTGTTCCCCGGAGTACCTCTGGAGCAGCCCCTCCTTGTGAGTGTCGAGCTGGGACTCTGACACCATTCGCAGAATCATCACTGTCCCAGTTCCTGCCACCAGTGGCCTTACTGATTTCCCAGAAGTTAAAAGAGGCTTTCCAGCCACATCCTTTTCAATTTTCAATAAATATATGGAAGGATTTTTTATTTCTGTTCTGTAGTGGAAAAAACTGACCTGTAGGTTCATGTTGCATCAGTCTCTGGTTTCTGTGTGTGTTGCTGTGGCTTGGGTATTCTGTATAAGATGGGGGTAGGCAGGACACCAAAATCAGGTAGGGTTGGTAGATGATGTTCTTTTTTCTAGTTAAAAAAATGACTTCCTACTTATTGAACACCTTGTATGTGCTAAACAATTTACATGAGTTACGTCTGATCCTTTTAGTGTTGTGCAGGGTAGGAACATCCCCATTTTATAGATGATGAAACTAAGGCAGACAGCGATTATAACTTTTTTATGGGGTCTTCTTTGTAAAAACTTTTTTTTTAATTTTATTTTTCCATTTTTCATTACAAGGTGACATACAATATTTTATCAGTTTCTGGTGTATACTATAGTGATTAGACATTTATGTACCTTACAAAACGATCACCCCAAAAAGGAGATTGTAACGTATCCAAGTCGTGCGGACTTGGATCCAGGTCTGTTGGTCCCCACACGGACGCATCATGTCTGTGTCTTTCTCTGTCCTTAAGCTCAACTGTAAAGAGAAACGTTACCATTGTGTTTAGTCGTACCTACCTTTTCAGCCAAGGTTCTGTTAAAACTCTAGAGAATATGCAGACTTTAGGAGTCGAGACATAGACTTACTCTCTTACAAATATTTTTGGCTTCCGTGCGATGTGAATTGCCTTTATTCTTCAGGAGCCTAGGCGTGTTCAGTCTGTTGTGAGAGTCTCTTGAGGCATTGTTGTCCAAAGCAGTGTTGCTGGGTCTTAGAAAACAAGCCCACGAATTGGACTAGGAACTGCGCATGCGGTTGTCAGGTTTGTGCCTCCATGTGACTACTACACGGTGATTCCCTTTTTTATTAAGTTTTCTGATTTTACCCAATTTGATAGATATTCATTGTACCTCCTACTTTAATTTTGCCTCTTTTTGATTTCAGGTAAAGTTGAGCATCTCTTCATTGACTTAATTTAATTTTCCTTTTCTGTGAATTGGGCCTCTTCCCTTTCTCCTGTAAGAAGATCCTTAAAAGAGTTCTTGTAGAGTTCCTTGTATAGTCTAGAAATTAATCTCTTGTTACCTGTAGACATTGTAGCCATTTCTCCTAGTACATTACTTGCCTGATAACTGGGCCTATGGTACATTTCATTAACTAACTAACAACAGAACAACAAATCTTTCATTTTAATGTAGCCAAACCACCAGTTTTTAATATTACCATCTATGCATTTTGAGTTATTTAAGAAAATTTTTTCTGTTCTGTGCTTACGATATAGTTTCTTTGCACTTAATTAGCTTTATAAGTTTACTCTTCTTTGGATTTTTAAAATGATCTGGAATTGGAGATAGGATTTTTATTTGTAAATAACTAGTCATATTGTAAGCCAGTTCCCCCGCCACTGCTTCCCGAGCAGTCCGCCCTCCCCAGACTTTTCGGCGCACCTCCAGCACGAGATTGCACGTGCAGACAGACCGCGTCGCGAGCTCTCGTTTGTTCACGCGGCAGATCTGTGTGTTCCTGGGTCATTGGTATACTTCTAAATTACTGTGGTTTTGCAGTGTGTCTTGTTGCATGTACATTTATAGTACTTGCTTTTAGTAGCATGACTGGTATAATTTAAAAGTTCAAAACTATTTTAGATTATTTTAGTTAGATTTCTTGCCATTGTATGTGTGTTATTAACTCTTTACATCTGCAAGTGTATTTTCTAGAAATGTGTTTACTTCTCTGGGAACATTCTCTATAATTTATTTATTTAGTAACAATTTAATTTTCACCTTCCTAACATTACATTTTCTTCTCAGTTTTATTTTTATGTTTAGCAATTACGGCTGTCTCTCACACTTGGTCATCTGTGTAGGGCAGTGGGGGGTCTCGCTTCAAAGGCTTCTCTTTCTTTCTCAGTTCTCTTCTTGTGCTTATCGAGCTGGGATGTGCCTTCCTGGTATGGCTTTTGAATGAATGTTTTATGAGGTGTGATGCCGTAATACATGGCTGGATACTCTTGAAAGCCTGTTAATTATAGATGTCCCTTTATTAATGGGAAAACATTGCCAGTTTCATCTGCGTTCTCCACATTTACTTTTCTCCACTCTGTACTCAGTTCACTGGGTCTCATTCCTCTTCCAGTCTCCGATTTATGTCACACTGAATGCTAGGTCACTTTGTTTGGTAAGTGGGCATTTACATCCCTACACAGAATACAGGGTACTTTTTCCTTAGTTTATGAAATGTGATGAAAGCATGTTGTCCATAACATGGCCTATTATTATAAGTGAATTTGAAATTATTGTGGGGGGGGCAAATTGTGGTCTCAAAATAGATATTGCATGATAGGGTTCATCTAAAGTCACAGATGTCACCCTTAGCTACCAGTGCCAGAATTCTCTTGGTAAACAGGCTGTATTTTATTTTTGTTTCATTTGCAGTTTTTAAGGTGCTTTGTGGATATAAAAGAGAGTTTCAGTCTAACTACTAAAATTTACTAAGCTCACAGAGAGTCCAATAAAATTATAATGTAGAATGTCCTAGAGTCTAAAACCTATTTAGATTGATAAGAGCAATGACCTTGGGCTATTGGAATTGTTCTATTGTGCATTAAACAGGATTTTTTAGGTATTCACCTGAGGTTGAGCAGAACAGCCGCAGCTCTTGACCTGAGTGGACTTCCATACCCCAGAGAGGACTTCATCAGGGCGGGTGTTTTCCATTTCTTACTCAGGTTCGTCTGGGCTCACCTCACAGCTGTCCCATCCACCTGTCTCACCATCCTTCTCTCTCATTCAATTATTCTGATATCACCGACAGCCAGCCTACTTCATCCGTGCAGACACTGGCTGAGCTCTGAACTTAAATCCTACCTCCCTTATCTCTCTGCCTCCTACCTGCTTTGTACCAGTCATTGTGCTAAGTTCTGAAGATACAATGTGTTTATGACAAAGAACCTGACCTCAGAAGATAGACGCATAAATCATTAACTGGATCTCAGAATGCGAGGCACTTTACAGCAATACAGTGTGATAAATAGTAATGGAGAGTGGGGTGCAAAAGAGAGAGTGATTTGTTTTCCTGTTAGTAAGGAAATAATTCACACAGAAGGGGATTTGGGTGCTGAATATTGAAGGGACAAGATAGGGTTGTGTGTTAGGCTGAGTAGGAGAGGGAAGGGGACAGAAGAAACAGCGCGTGTTCAGAGCCCGGAGCTGCTCAGTGTGTGAGGAGCACAGGGTGTGGGAGACGGGAGCGGAGAGACCAGGGTGCAGTGGGGAGGAGAGGCTGCAGGTGCCTTTTGGTGCCGATTCGTGGTCCAGCCCTGTCTTGGGCCATACGTGCTACTTCTGGCCGTGTGGACTTTTTCCTGAGGGAATTGTGGAACCATCAAAAGTGAAATAAAGGCTCAACTGACTGTCTTACGGTAGTGTGAAAAGGAAGCAAGGGGAAGTCCAGTGCTATTGAAATAATCCAAGTAGAAGTCATGGAGACCGGAACCGAGGTGGTGACGGTAGTGGGAAAGAAAAGGAGAGGATGGGTTTGAGAATTATTCAGGAGTAAGAATTACTGATTTGATGGAAAGTGGGAGGGAGGAAGAAGAAAGAGGACTCTTGACGTCTCTGGTTGGGAGGATCGAATGCGTGAGCTATCCTTAGTCAGGGCAGAAAACGTAAGAGGAGCAAGTTTGGAGAGAGAATACAGTTCAGTTGGAAGTCAAGTCGGTGTGCCTGTGTGGTATTCAGCGGATCCTGAGAGGCCTAGGCCCCAGGAGAGAAGTCAGGGCTGGAGACATGTGTTGGAAAGTGACTGAAGCTGATGGTTTTATTCCTGACGGTAGTCGAGATCCACCAGGGATGGCCAGAGCACCAAATTCGGAGCAGACAAAAGGAGAAAGAATTGAGGATTCAGAAAACCCACACACAAAAATGGCAGTAATATTGAGCACCAGAGTGTTTTTCTTTTGTTTCCATACATTCTGGTTGAGAATACGGGAGTGACTAGATGTAGAAGAGTGTGGTTCCAGAAAAAGGCAGGGTGGCCGCGGTCCGGAGTACAAGTGTGCCCAGAATAGGGACTTGTCTTGGCAGAGAATCGAGACACTCATTCCTTTGGGACAGGCGAGGACGCGATGAAGATGTGTGTGATGGTAGATTAGGGAGCGAGTGGACGGGAAGGAAGTCGAGCAAGTTCATTCCTCATGACTTGTGTTTTCTCAGTAAAGTAGGAGCAGATGAAGTCTGCTGAGAGTGAGGAGCCTGCAGAAGACATTTGAAAGCTTGTGACAATTAGCTTGGAAAAAGGAGCTCACGGACTGAGGATGAGTAATAGTCGCACGTCACTGAGGGCCCAGTTGGGATTTTGTCCGTGGAGATTAGGTGCTGCTGGTGTTTTTTTTGTTTTGTTTTGTTTTGTTTTCTGGTTGATAGAGTATGATGAATATTATAAATGACCTTTTAAAGTAAAATACACAGGCCTGGTCTCACATGTTACGATAGTGACTTAAGGAAGTAAGGATATAGGGGGAGGGGAGGGGAAATAGGACAAAAGGAGAAATGGGTTGAGTATGAGGGAACTTGAATTGTAGCCTTAGTTCTTCCATTGACAGGGGATGGCCTCTGGGAAGTCAACTAATATCTCTGAGCCTCATTTTCTCATCTTTCAGTGGAGCAAGTTACATTTCATGTCTTCTGAAGCCTCTTGTAATTCTCAGAACCTCTGTGACACTCTTACATCATTAGACAAATATGAGGGGACCAAAGAATAAGAGTGGTTAGTTAGATGCCTGTCGTTTATCATTCATGAGTTTTTCTGAGAGCAACTGTAACGCCTTTGGGGAGTTGACAACATGAAACGTGAGACCGGGACAGCTGTCAGTGGACCATGCCCAAGTGCTCGCTACCAGGCCGCTCCTGGCATGGGGACGGAGGCGGCAGGCGAGGAGAGAGGGAGCAGGAGCGTGGGGCTGTGGTGGCAGTTGTGCGGGGCGCAGGGTGGGTAAGGGCTCACCCAGGGCTCCCTGAGACACATCAGCTGGTCATTTCATTAGGGTGGTGATGGTGGTCTTCGCCTTCATCATCTATGTTGTTTCTTTCCCTCTCTGCTTGAGTTTTATTTTCACTGGGTTTATTTCTCCCCCTTGGTTAAACATGTGGCACTATAGAATAGAATTCAACATTTGAAGAAGGCTAAGCATATTTACAGCATCTTTCCTTAAGTTTTTTCTCCTTCCCGTCTCCTTCACTACACCTTGATTTTTGCTTGTGGAAATCAGAAATTGTTTGAAGCGTTTCGTCAGTCTTCTCAGCTGGGTATGTGCTCTCGGAAGGTGTACTCCTCAGAGCCATTTAACTGTCTCTGCCTCCTATTAAGAACAGGAATGACATCTTAAAGCTAGAGGTGTGGCTAGATGCGAAGGCGCATCTAGATCAAGGGAGTGGCTTCAGAGGTTTCTATAATAATATAACAAGCCCAAACAGATGACAGGACACCCTTTTCAAAATTAAGCTATCTTTCTCTCTGCTGTTACATATTTGAGAGTAATTGCTATGTTTCTTCATTATTACACAACTTAATGTTTGGAAAATTCTTATCAGGAAGAAACAGGGTGTTAACAGTTTGTGTGGGGCATTAAAAACTATTTTTTTAATGTTGCCCTGGCTGGTGTGGTTCGGTGGATTGAGTGCCAGCCTGCAAACTGAAAGGTTGCTGGTTCAATTCCCAGTCAGGGCACCTGCCTGGGTTGTGGGGTCAGGTCCCCAGCTGCCGGTGTGTGAGAGGCAACCAATCGATGTATCTCTTTCATATGGATATTTCTCTCCCTCTCTTCCGTTCTCTCTAAAAGTAAATAAATAATATCTTCAAAAAAATTACCTATTAGCTGAAGCCTGAGAATACTATTCTCTTTCTACCCCACTGCAATAGTGTCTTTCTAAAAGTATTAATTTATCCACACAATTAAATATTCTTCAAAGTGAAACAAAGTTAAAAAGTTAAAACCATTTAAACTGTGAGATTAAAACATAGTCTAAAAATGTGTTCTTCCATTTCCTGAGAAACAACAGGAAGGATTTGCTTTCTCAAAATAAACTAAGTAGCCTGACTGTGAACTCAGTGGTGGAGATCAAAGATTCTTGCATCATCACACAATGGGAAATTTTCAGACATTTTTTTCCTAACCTCAGAAAATCAGATGTAATACTGTTAAAAAAAAAAAAAAACAACACGAGGAACCAGGATATGTACGTACATTTCGGAAACACACCTGTCAGATGTGAAATCGCCCAAGCCCGAATGTCGACTGTCTAATGATGTCTAGGAGAGGCTGTTCCTAAAATGTGTTTGATTACTACGGGCATACAGGACATGCAGCCATGGAACATGCCCTTCCTGGGCATTAAGTTTAGGAAGAGTAGAAGAAAACCATATCGCACCTAAACCTGAACTTGCCAGATCAGTACATTTTTCATAGCTCTGCTAGGAAGAGAAGTTGGGCAGCTCATGTTGAATATTGAGCTATGTACCTCCGAGAAGAAACCTGCTACAGTAGTTTTGTTTAGATATACACATATGTGTACATACATAGGTAGGAATAAGGACATTTGTTAGTAATTTTCTGCTTCCAGAAACAAGGAGTGAGAGCCCTCTTTAAAGAAAGGTAGCCTGTTGTTTTATGGCTGGCAGATCTGTTTGTTAGATACAAGCAAGGTTAGGGGGAAATAGTTGTACTATGTATTCATCTACTAATTTGTAGGCTCAAATAATACACAACTCTATATTCCTCAAATAGTATAAAATAAGTCAACATTTTGAAATATTGGACAGTATTTATATATGTTGATTAAAACTATATATATGCTGAGAAATTTATAGTCTTTTACTGCACCTGTCTTCCAAGAAAAGGTAGAAAAACATCTCAAGGCAGCTTACACCTTATTAGTTCCATTTCTTCCTTTATTTTTAACCTATTGCTTTATATTTACAGTGGCTCTCATAGAAAATACATATTTTGGTCTTATTTTTAATATTCTCTGACTATCTATGTCTTTGAATTGGTGTATTTAGATGATTCACATTTAAAGTGATTGTTGATATGGTTGGTCTAGTATCTACCACATTTGTAACTGTTTTGTATTTGTTGCATTTGCTGTTTTTTCCCTTTTTAGAAATTTGTGTCTTCTGTGGGTTTAAGTGAACATTATATATGATTGCATTTATCTCCTGTTTTAGCCTATCAAGTTATCCTGCCTATACAAAATTTTTAGTGGTTACCCTAGAGTTTTCAATTAACCTCACTTCCTAAAAAACAAAAACATTTGCTTATGTAAGCATAGGAAAATTGGAAGGATATATACCACAATATTAACATTCGTTATCTTTGGGTGGTAGGACTACACATGACTTTTCCTTCCTTTTTTATAGTTTTTGTATTTTTTACTGGCAAGCAGGTATTTCTTTTATAATCAGAAACAAACAGACTCCTCATTTTGAAGAGAGAGGAAGAGTTCAGACAAACTGAGGATCTCCCATGGTTCTACAGTTTATACCCTCTCTCTGTTTCCAGCTTGAGAAAAGCACGTTGCCCCATAACCACTGGCAGGAGAAGGAAAGGGGCTTGCTCCTTACTCCTCACCGTGCACCGAGAACTGGGTCAGGTCCTGTCTGTACCTTCTCTGTCTGCACAATGAGAACAAACTGTCAGAAAGTCTTAGGTTTGCATTTAACAGAGCTTACCAAACCCCTCTATTTCTGCATAATTAAGTTCTCTACATAGAATCCGTTAGGCTTTTTAACTCTTTTTCAGGAAACAATGAGTTGACTAAGAATACTTAAACTAGTTTAAAGTATAGCTCTTCACACAGAACTTACAGTTCCTTGGTTTGCTGGTCTGAAACCTACTTTCTTTTTTGGTGGGTGTTGGGTATACTGGCTATGGTAACAGGTGAAGTGATTGCAACTAAGTTGAGGCTGTTGGTCTGCCTGGATTTCAGGAAACTTGGTTCCTCTTGTGACATTTTAGAGAAAATTACTGTTACTGTTCTTTTGATGTTGATTATATCTTCTGTAAACTAAATCCAATTTGAGGTTTAAGAAAGTGGCATGGCTCAGTGTAAACATGAAATGTAGATTTAAAAAAATTGTTTTAGCCCTGGCTGGTGTAGCTCAGTGGATTGAGCACAGGCCTTTGAAGCAAAGGGTCTTTGGTTCGATTCCCAGTCAGGGCACATGCCTGGGTTGCAGGCCAGTTCCCAGCAGGGGACGCATGAGAGGCAACCATACATTGATTTCTCTCCCTCTCTCCTTCCCTTCTAAAGATAAATAAATTTTAAAAAATCTTTAAAAACAAGTAAGTAAATAAATAAATAGTTTCGTTAGCAGTTAATCTGTCAGGTGTTTTTAAGAAAGTCATAAATTTTATAAATACTGTAGTTTATTAACCTGTAGCATATGGACATTTCTCTTCTGCTGCTTATCTGCTTCATTCAAGTAAACAAAAGACAAACAAAGCTTTTTGAGTCTTTGAAAGAAAAGTCTAAAAAAGCAAACCATTTTTTTTATTTCCAGTTGAAAATTGTAGGTCTCTATTTTAATATATCCTGCTATTAAAGCCAGGAAATATCATTAAATGTAAGCAATGAGGCAGTAATTGTATTCAGTTTGAAGCTAATACAATTAAACAAGTAGACATGAACAAAAACAATTAGAAAAAATATGAAATGTAAAAAGTTCATTCATAATACATTGATTATCGCAACTGTTTCCATAGTATATATAAATTTTGAGGGGAATGCAAAATTATAAACAATTGCTGTTTAAGGGATTATGAGTAAAATTTAATAAATTTTCTTTATAATATTTTGTTATATACTTTACAAGAAGTAGACGAGTCAGAAATCAAGTTCCTGGGGTAGCTAAGTTTAAAATGTTAACGAATGTTTGCATTTGCAGTATAAATTAGTAGACTGTTCATAGGGTGTGGGGAATAATGGTAAGTAATTTGATGTTTTTTTAACACTAATTTTTGAATAAGAGACTTAATACATGAAAATAATAAAGAAAAAACAGTGGAAATTCTAGGGGCTTGTTACTGTGTTAGCCCATTCATCTCAACATTACCCACGTTAACCTTGCTGCCTTTGACTTGCTGCTCTCGGTCCCTCACTCAGGGCTTTATTTGTCAAAGTCTACATTGTAGCATTCTGTCTGCCTTTTTGCTCCTCAAGTACCGCTGTGAAAATTACTTAAGTGCGAAGTGTTTGGGGGTTAAGAACTGTAAATGGAGGAAAGAAATAATCCTCTCATTATTTTAAATACAGGGAAAGAGGATTATCTGCAACCCTGAGATTTTACCCCCATAGAAATGATAGTATAATAGGTTCTCTTTGCTTTTATGAATGTAAACCATAATGCTTTAATAACTACCCATAGGAAAAGTTCGTTAGCTACCGATTTTGATCTGCCTTTTTGTCTATTATTTCATGATGATTCTCCTATGTGTTTCTGGAATCATTTACTCTTTGAATGAAGTAATGAGCTTGTGATCAGTTCAGTGTGAGAGCTAGGTATTAGAGCCGTGCACTAACAAAGAGGCTCAGTCCCATTCTGGGCTTTCAGGAGGTTGACTGTACACAGGGAAGTGAAAATTTAAAAATCGCAAGAATGATTTTGGCAGTACCCTGTAAAAATATTGAGCATTAAAATAATTTTTATACAATTGCCAAACTAATGTACATTTTATAAATATGTATAATGCATATAAAATATTTTATATGTTTGCTAGAGTAAATTTCCTGCCATTTAGTGCTGAATTCTAAGTGAGTAAATCATATTTTTAGGGGGCAGTAATAGTAAAGCCAAAAAGCAACATGTTTACAGCAGTCTTATGATACAATTTATCAAGCAGTAGTCCCACTTTATGGATGGAACCCAAAAGCAAAGCAGTTTAAGCGGAAGGTCACGCATTAGATGAGCTTTTCTTTCCTGAGTAAGCTGTCATCAGTGCTGGGAAAGAAAGCTAACAAGTCTACTCAAGGCAGGCTTTTCTCTGAACCATTTCAAGATAAAGGAAATATATAACTTAAGCTTTTCTGGAAGACATAAACATCTCTGCACTCTCTGATGTCTCTCAAGTCAGTAATATTTTAAACTAAGTCTTTTATACTAAAACTTAACGTAAATCTGATTCTTAATAGAAATAGAGACACATCATCCTTTAGGAAATAACTAACCAAAGACAGGCCTCCCTTCA
Organism: Carollia perspicillata; assembly: GCA_004027735.1. Taxonomy (NCBI): domain Eukaryota; kingdom Metazoa; phylum Chordata; class Mammalia; order Chiroptera; family Phyllostomidae; genus Carollia; species Carollia perspicillata. The sequence continues at coordinate 20,163 of PVKM010007423.1, read as the reverse complement.
GTCTTCTCTGTAGTAATTCCAAGGTTCTTTACCTTACAAGTCCTGTTTTTAAATATATATATGTAGAACTTTTTTTGAGATTTTCCTTGAAAGGTTTTTTTTAAAGATTGTATTTATTTTTTTAGAGAGAGGGGAAGGGGAGGGCGAGAGAGAGGGAGAGAAACATCAAGTGTGCAAGAGAAACATCAGTGCGCAAGAGACACATCGATGGCTCACCTCTCGCACGTGCCCTGACCGGAACAGAACCCACAACCCAGGCGTGTGTGTCTTGACCAGGAGTCGAATAGGTGACTTTCGCTCTGCAGGATGATGCCCAGCCAACTGAACCAGACTGGTCAGGGCTTCTTTGAAATTTTGGTAACATTTTCCATTCCTCCTTTTAGTTATTGATAGAGACCTTGGCATGAAACTTCCTGTGTTGCAGATGTGATGATCTAGGATAAAGGCAGGTGGAAGTTGCAGGGAGACAGATTTTGGCTTAAAATGAGGAATCTTTAAAGCCATTCAGGCTGGACTGAAATGCCTGCACTGTCTAGGGCCCAGCACTAAAAGCATCTTGGAGAGGCTGTTCATCCTTAGCCAAGGATTTAGAGACTAGAACTCTCCTTTGGGAGGGCGGGCCAGATACTCTATCTGAGGTGACAAAAGTATGTATATACCGGTCATTCACAAGCTCTGTGCTAGAAAAACTCATAGTCAAATGCCAATTCTGCTGTGTACTAGCTATGCGATCCTAGGGAAGTAATCCAAATTCTCTAAACTTCAGTTTGCTCATCTTTGAAATGAGGAACAAATGATGTGAGAGTTATGTGCATTTATGTAAAGCACTCAGTGTAGTTTATTTCTTACAACAACTCTGATTCTGTAGCTTTTCACTCCATGACCCTTTTTATTTTCTGCCCTCAGTTTCATTCTTTTAGAGGCTTTATTTTCTCTCCTGTTATTGCTGTCGTTTTTTCCCTGTGCCTTAAGGCCTCCCGGTGGAGCCTAGGGCTGCCCTGGGATCCTCAGGTAACAGTACCATCAATATGTGATGCCTGGGCAAGCCAGGGAGCAGCTGTTGGTCCTCTGTGTCCTTTGGATTTGACACGAGGGATGCCCTGAACACCTTGATAACGGTACGTTGTCTTTCCTGTGAGCTTTTACCGTAGTACTTTCTGCTTTAGAGTTGATGGTCATGAACACACTAAATGGCAGGTGGATGTGAGGAAAGTCCTTTTGTACAAAGGGTTATGGATTTAGAAATCTGTTGGCAGCATTTAATTTTCCCTCTATTGAAGTTTCTGTTTTGGAGCCAGGCTCATAATTGTGAATGTTGTGTTGAAGAGAGGAGTACTATCGGAAGGGCCAGAGGCATTCTTTTTAACAGGCACATTTAACATAGCTTTGGGGATTTGCTGTGGGTGCTAAAGCAGCGACCTAAACAATTCCATTACACTGTTTTTGGAGGCCCACTTGCTTGACAGAGTGACGCCACTTTAAAATGTGAGGGAATTCATTTGCATATACTTCATGACTTGGAGAGATCTGGTAGCCAGATTTTTGGAGCTAGAAGGAATCTTTGGGCCCACTCAATTTGGTGATTTCCTTTTATACATTGATAGGGAGAATCAGAGAGGTGAAGTAACTTGCTCCTTGAAACAACTCTTCATATTGGAAAAAAAAGCAAGTCAGGGAGACACAGCCCCTCATGTGACAGCAGTTTTCTTACCTTCCAGCACAGCACCATGACTCCAGCCTCTGGGCTTTGGAGGCATTTCTTGTGGCTCGAAGATGGTCTCTACCGTGGTAACCCTAATTGTTTGCTAAGGCATCAGTGAAGAATTGTGTTCTTACTCAGATTCCGTCTTTTGTCCATGTTTGATGGTTTTATGCAATCTTTGCTTTATTTCAAAGCTAACACCCAGGAGCGATCTAAACAGGCAAATATTTGGGCAATTTAGTTCTCCTCTGTTTAACAGGTTTTTACCTCTTTCTTTGCCAGGCACTTTGATGTTTTTAAGTGATTTACGTGAGCAAATGCTAGGACGCAGATGTAATTATACCCACTTGTCAGATTAGAAAACTGAGGCTTACAGGCTTAACCAACCTGTTCTTGTTCATGCAGCTCGTAAGCTAGAAGCGATCCCAGTTTTCCAGACCACGTGTTCGTAATCACTGCCCTGGTCCACAGTTTGTGCTCTCCTTACTGCCTGTGTAATGGAGAACGGGACATAGACTTAAAGAGCTTGTGGCAAATGATTAAAGACGACCATCTGGCCTGGCCCCTTGGCTTCCTGCACATGAGGTGTTTATTCCTATAATTTCATATAATAGGAATTCAAGGTCTTGTTTGTATTTATTTATTTATTGGTTTGCTATTTCAAAGTGAAAATGATCTTTTAGATTTTTGCTATTATAGAAATAATACATTTACTTTTAAAGAAAATATAAAATACAGAGAAAAAGGAAAAAAAATAAAGTAACCTTTATATTCATAGTTCCACAGCCAGCCAAGTAGATCATTGAGTGGGTTCAAATCTTTGCTCTGTCACTGACTAGCTAGCTGTGTGACTTTGGCAGATTTTAGAGCCCTCATGTAATGCTGTAATAACAGTGGCTGCTTTATGGCTGCTTAATCAAGTTGTTATGAGAATTCAGTGGTTCTTACTTGTGAAGCATTAGGAACAATGCCTAGCACCTATAGGAAGTATAACACCAATGTTGATTAAACCAAACAAATGCTCACCCATGTAAATAGCCATATTGTCTGTGGCCCCCGGAGGAAGAGGCAGAGGCAGCCCCAGCGTGAAGGTCTTGCAGTGCTGTGAGTGGGCGACTGCCGAGCTGGGTGCAGGGGGAGGGCGGCCCCGGGCCCTCTGCTTCTGCTGGCCTCCATGGTAATCTTGATGGCCTGGATGTTTATAAAGTTCTGCTGTCTCTCATTTCCAAGATACTTAAAGTGATTGCGATTCTCCTTTGTCTACTTCTTTCTTTTAGGGAGCCCACAGAAAGCAAGCCTGTTTATTTGAGATTTTTCTGTCCTAGGCTAAGCCACACATGAATTCCACGTGATGGGGTTTTTTTTGTGTGTGGTCTGCATTAGTTTAGTTCTTCCTTTGTTGTTTGTGCTTTGGTGTGAAGATGCCCTGTGTATAAAGCTTTGGTGTCTTTCATGTATAATACATTCTTAAACTAATTCCAGTTGCTCTGACCCTTTGAGATTTTTAAATTGCTTTGTTCCGGTTTTTAAGCATTTTTGAAATATTAAAAATGTTCACAAGGGGGTGGGCCGTGGGAACACTTTCCCAGAGTTGTTTGTTCTTACAATGCTGGGAGTGCACATGGAGCAGTTGAGTGCGGGGTTAAATTCTGCCAGGTGCACCGGTCACTTGAACTTGAGTTCCTGTTTCTTTTGATATTTAAATCCTTGGTTCTGAGGCATAAACCGTAAAACATAGAGCTGCAGCCTCTTAATCTGCAACCAGTTGCCCATCGTGCCATCAAAGAAAGGCCTTAAGTGTTGTAGCTCTTGGGTTTGCCTTGAAGCAACATGTCAATAGGAAGGATCAAAAGATTTGTCGGGGGAGCCAGGAGGCAGTCCCTCTGGGATCCTGACCAAAAGAAAAAAAAAGGAAGATACATGTCTGTTCTCTGACTTTTGTCTTTGAACCAAGACTTTCCAAAAAGAACACAGACTTGTTTTGAATATTGCCGCCTCTGGGTGTGAGTGATTATGCAAGTCAGTAATTTGGTGTGTTTTTTTTAATATTCAAAAGTATGAAATCGCAAGAAAAACAAAAGCACTTTTTCAAACAGCTGCACAAAGTGGTCTTTGAGGGCAGCTGGTCCTCAGCTTACAAGGATTTGCAGTCCTGCATCCTGTTGCAAGACCCTCCACCAGTTACCACTTTGGCCTTTTCCATAATATAGCCTCATTTAATTCCCACAATTGAAACTGGGAAAGTTGGCGTCCTTGCTGCCTGTCACGACCAGAACCAATAAGTAGAGACAGGGATTGAATCTTTATTGGTGCTTTAGTCAGATGTCCGGTGATCTGAGAGAAGAAGGCGGGTTATATACACTAAACGGACCATCTTACTATGTTTCATCTCAAGCCAGCTTTTTTTATGAGGAGAGAAAAGCGTAGACAAGGGGTTTTGGAATTCAGGAAAAAGGTTAATCAGGTAAAAGCTGCAGCCTGGCAGTTTCCCTAGCATCCTTTCATCCCTTGACCGGTGATCCTTTATCGTAGTCCTGGGCATCTGTGCCCCTCTCTGGGCAGTGGCATGCCTCTCCCTGGAGCACAGTGGCTCAGGTACCGTGTTGATTGCTTCCAGCCCCCCCAGGGCACAGAGGTCAAATTGTGTGTGTGGTTTCCTGGAGTCAGGGTGGGTCCTGTCTTCAGTTCCTGAAACAAGAACTTTTGACATGCATTCATTACTAAGCTTATTAACTATTACCTAAAGCTAAAACTTTCCCACTCTTTGCGTTCCCCCATCACAGTGAGTTGGCCAGGTTGTCTCAATTCTAACATAAACTTAAATTCTTAAATTTTATCTGATCTGTCTTCAAACTCTCCTGTACGGTGCTCCAGTGCACAGCTCCACTGTGGCCCCCTGTCCCGCCTTGCCCGACTGCTGAGGCTGCCTCCAGCTGCCGTTCCTGCCTCTGCCCTCCAGAGCCCTCCATGCCCAGAGCCTGGTGGGCGGGAGTGTTTACAGAACGAAACTCAGTGTGTCGGGACCTACAGAAACCCTATAGTGACTTCTCATCATTGTCCTCAGAATTCCTCCATGAGGAGTTAAAGCCAGACTCCTTACGACTTCAGGATCTTGCAAGAGGAAGTGCCTGTCTCCACCCGCAGTCTAACCTGGTGCCCTGACCTCTCCCTCCACTGTCTCAGGACACACACTGCATTTACAGCTTCACAGAACTTCTTTCTCTTCCTCTAATCTGCTGTTTTCATGACAACAAGCCTTCAGGGTGTGGCTGATGCCTACAACACTCTTTCCCCCTCTGTTGCTTCACTTTTGTCAGGCTAAGTCCTGTGTCTTCTCTTTGTCTTGAGTGTCATACCCTTCAAGAGACCCTCTTTAACCCGCGAAGCCCCTTGCTGTCTCTGTTTGTCTCCTTGTACCTCCCCCATATTCCACTTACTCCACTTACTTGTCTTTTCTAATGGACTCCAAGCCCCGTGAGGTCACAGACTGTCTGCCTTGCTCCCCACTCTATTCTAGTGTCTAGCACACAGTTGGATCTCAAATGTTTTTTGAATGAAGGAACATCTTCCAAATCACTCCCATGTTATTATGTATAGTAATGTTATCCGACAACCATATATGCATTTCTTTCTTTTAAAAGTTTCCAGCAGCTCTGCCTGGCATAGCTCAGGGCCTGCAAACCAAATGATCGTGGTTTGATTCCCAGTCAGGGCACATGCCTGGGTTGCAGGCCAGTTCCCAGCGGGGGACGCATGAGAGGCCACCATACATTGATATTTCTCTCCCTTTCTCCTTCCCTTCCCCTCTAAAGATAAATAAATAAAATCTTAAAAAAATAAAAAATAAAAGGTTCCAGCAAACTCCTTGTTGACATAAATTAGCTTTGCCTAATTATATTAAATATGTACAAACATGAAATGAGATGTATACTCCTTATGCTTATTGTGCTTTTGCAATATTAAAACATTTGAAAAATCACACATAAATGCAAATACTTAAAACATTAAATTGAAATTTAAAATATTATGACGAATGAATGCCCTTTTGCTGACACTAAATCATCTGTGTTGATTTTTAAAATACATAAAAGTTGTTGCCTTGAGTCCTAATACATGTTTAATGCATATGATTCTTTTGATTTGGGTAGTAGTAGTGCAGAGAATCCTTGTTTGCAATTAACATGTTATTGACAGCACATTATAGACTTGAAGACCTGCCAGCTGCCTCAGGACCCTCCAACCACAACTCTACCAACCATTGAATTACAGTTTTAATGATTTCTAATTTTCTTGCTAATGCTATAAATTATCTTTTCTGTACATTCAAAGATAATGTTGGAATTCTAGAGTTACTGAAGTCAACATCAAACATATATCTAATTCAACTGTTGCTATAATCAGAAATAGGAAAGTGATGTTAATTTCAGTTCTTACAGATGTGGAAAATTTTTTAAGTTTTAGCAGTCAGCTAAGTGTCAGCCGAAGGGAGTCAATAGGTGATAGAAATGACTCAGCCACATTATTCTGAAAGCAACTTGAACACAACTTTTTATCATTGCCTCCTCTTTGTAATTTTTGAGCCACTAAAATAAAACCTTTCTGTAATACCTTCGTGCCATTATGAAGATACGCTTATGACTACCTTACTGTCATTTGACCTTTGCTTGGTGTGACTGTACTGATTGTGTATCAAGTTTGCCTCTCCTTTCCTCACTAGCCTCAAGCAGGTAATATAGCGCCATACTCTGCTGGCTGTCATTTCATGGTGCCCTGAAGGCAGAGGCTCACTTGCTGAATGTGTACTGGCCGGCCCGTCATTGTGAGTGCTGTTGCTGGTGAATGGTGCCCCTGCGGTCAGCAGTGCAAATCTCAGTGCTGTGATGGTGAGGGCCATTCCAGCAGCCCAGGGTGTATTTGTAGCACTTTCTTTTAGATGAACACTGAAATGGGAACACCAAATTGAGAGATGATTTCGGAGATGTCACAGACCCTTGAATGTATCTGTGTCCTCTAGGGATCCTTAGGCCCCACCCCACCTCCACCCCCGATTTGAGAACACTTGCTTATAACGCTCGTAAAGGAACACAGCCTGTGCCCAAACAGAGCCAGGTCTTTGTGCTTGGTCGGTGGTCTGGCTCAGTGGGTGGGTCCCTTGGTTTTCTACTTCTCTCTAGCCTCCTAGCCTCTCCCTGCATCTTAGAAAGCCCCTTCTCCGGGAGAGGGATGGGGAAGCCATGTTTCCTGCTCTTACAGACTCAGACTCTTAGGAGTCTGTGGCTGTTTGTGGTTACCTAGTTACCCCTGCAGCCCTGTGACTCTGGAGCATGAACACCTGTTGAGGAGGGAGTATGGTAAGAGCATAGCAAGAGTGGCTAGGGGAGGCAGTGAGGATTTAAAGTATATCAAATCCTTATACTTAGTTTAAAGGAAAAATTTGTACAAATCTGACTGAGTTAGAGTCCAAAGCTGAAGATATTTTATTAAGTCAAACATAACATCATGGTTTTAGCCTAAGGACCTAACCAAGTCATTTAAAATTTTAGATAGATAATTTTAGTAGCTTTACTGAACTAGAATTTACATATCATACAATCGATTCTTTTAAAGTATATGATTCAGTGGTGTTTAGTACACACAGAGCTGTGCCACCATCCCCACAAATGATTCTAGAATATTTTATCACCCATAAGGAAATTCCACCCCGATTCTTCCCAACACCCCTGGCACTTGGCAACCACTAAGCTAACTGTTACTGTAGATTTGCTTATTCTACACATTTAATGTAAATAGAATAATGTGATATGTGGTCCATTGTGACTGGCTTCTTTCACCGAACATGTTTTCGAGGTCAGCTCAGCCATGTGCAAGCATGTGTCAGTATTTCATTAATATCATTGCCAAGTAATGATCCATTGTATAGATATGCCGAACACTTTTCGGTGTGCTACGCAGTACTGTCATACTCACATTCTTGTGAAGCAGGTCTTCGGAACATTCTTGTCTTACAAGAGCAAAACTAGATAGACCAAGTTTTCTTTATCTGTACTCATTGGTTGATGGACATGTGGGTTCTTTTCCACTTTTTGGCAGTTGTATGTAATGTTGCTGTGAACATTTGTGTATAAGTTTTTGTGTGGACAGATGTTTTTATTTTTCTTGGTGTATACCTATGAGTAGAACTGATAGGTCATATGGTAGATCTATATTTAATATTTTAAGGAACTGCCACACTTTTCCAAAGTGGCTGTGTTATTTTACATTCTCTTCAGCAATGCATGAAAGTTTCAATTTCTCTAAATTCTGGCCATCATTTGCTATTATTTGTGTTTTTCATTATAGCCATCTTAGTAGGTGTGAAGTGTTATCTCAGTGTGATTTTCGATTTATATTTTTCTAATGACTAACGATGTGGAACATCTTTTCACGTGAAGATGTTTAATTTAAAAGTCTTTTCTTTCCTAAAATAATGAAGGTCTACTGGACTCTCGGGGTTACAGTTTAAGAAGGAAATACACCCTTTGGGAATCCTGAAAGATACCAGATATGACTCAAATTACTAGCACTTCAAGGACTGAACGGTAGAGAATACAGCCACCCATGTTGTAAGGACTGATACTGGCAGGTCAGGATTTAAGGAGAAGCAGCTGAGCCATCTCTGATTTTCAGGAACCTACTAAATGAAGTCCTTGTCTGAGATTAGCAAAGGAAGGAAGACAAAGGGGAAGATGAGCCCGAATGTAAGAGGTTTCAAGGTGTTGAGTTACCAGCACAACCAAGCCAAAGAATGGCCTTTGGTATCTGGCACCAAGTATTCATCATTGGTTTTGAACAAGGTGTAATCTTGAATACAGCAGACAAACCAAGAGTTTAGAATCATAAAATACAAGAATTAGAAGCTAAGTATCCTGATATCTTACATTATTTTTAAAAAGGGGTTGCAATATGAAGCATTCCTAAATTAAGTTCTTCAAAGCTACCAGGCCTCCTCAGATTACACAGATTTCACTTAAAACATCTGCTTAATCTCTCCAGTAACTACCACCATACACACGTGGAGATGTTATGTACGCCATGGTGCCAGTGAGGTTTACTTACGTAAAAACCTCACCTAAATACCACCCCCACCCCCCAAATAAGGCAGGTCAACTTTTAGAGTAATGAAGAGCTCATTGTTGAACTCTAACTATATCCTAGGGAGTGTGCTAAGCGGTGTCTGTTGTGTCTGTAATTGACAGAACATTGCAGTGAGGTCAGTCTTCCTCTTATTTCTCGTGTTACAGAAGAGGAAATTTAGACTCAGCATGTAAGGAACTAGCCTAGTATCACAGCAGCTCTAAAGAGGCAGGCCAGGAGGATTCGAGGATTCCAGGCTTCTCCGCAATGCTCTGAACTACCGTGCACGATATAAAAAGTCCTTATCCCTCTGAGCCTTTCTTTGCAGCTGGAACTGGGAAACGTGCACATGTTGACTCAGTATTGCTCCGATGGAGGTTTTGTCCTTGCTCCCTTGACCTGCTCACCACACGTGCAGTTGAGTGGGGCAGGGACCTCGCAGGGTGTGTGGTCGTGGCTGCACCTGCAGTGGTCCATGTAACTTTGTGCACACCCAGGAAGGTTGGACTTGATCTAGAACCAGCAGAGGATTCTAACTTAGGGAGAGTCGTGATGAGATTTTCTGTTTCTGAAGCAGTGTAACTGTGGTAGCACTGCGGAGGATAGACCTAGTAGGTGGAGATGGGTGGCACAGTTAAGGGTTAGATTAGGCAGTGGAGAGGAGAGGACCAATATAAAAGATTTGGGGTATGAAGCCAGTAGGGCTTGCCAACCTTTTGGATGTGAGAGTTAAGAGAGAGAGAACTTGAATATAGCTTTAAAAATTCTAGTATTTCAGACATGAAAAAGGTGCCATGTTGATGCAGGCCTGTAGGATTTGAGAGAGGGGGGCTGAGGAAGACAGAAGCCAGTGGTAGACTTGGGTTCAAGGCCCTGCTCTGGTGGTCTGAGAACTTTGGTGGGTCTCTTCATCTTGGGTGCTTTAGTCAGTTAAATTAGAAGATAGAATTGTGTTTGCCTGCCCTGTGGTTTTTCTAGAAAATTAATGCCCAGTAAAATTTCTCCTGGGCTCAGAGAGTTGTGTAAGGTTTTAAAAAAAGTGTTGTGTTAAACTATTGGCTGTAGTTTTACTAAAGTTTTCCTGTGTTTTTGCAAAATCTTCTTTTAGGTTGTGTAAGTTGTTTCCAGGTAAAAGGCTAGTGAAGAAAAGTTCATTTGCCACTGCTTAGAAAGTACATACCCTAAGCCTTTAGTGCGACTAGTCTCTGGTCTTACAGCTCTCTTAGTCTGCAGAGTCAGGTGATTTTATGTATATCCAGGATTAAATGTCACAGTCTCCTAGGTAATATAATGTAACCAAGTTTTTTTTTTTGTTTTTGTACGACACTTCGTTAAAGAAAGTGAGTAGTAGATGACTACCTGAGGTTGATTGGTATTTGGAGCCTCATTAATGATTAATTAAGAACACAGAAGTGCTTTTCTTCTACGTACCTGTACCTAACGGTCTTTTAGGGTTCAAATATTCAAGGGATACCAAGATCTCTTAACAACTCCTAAAAAATATATTTACTCTTAGACTAAAAATGTATTTGAACAGAACTCAAAGCTTACACTGTTTGCATTTACATTATTTACATAGAGCATAATTAATTACTCTTAGGTCTCTGATAACAACAGAGTTTCATTTTATTTCATTAACACTGTTGTTTTCTGTTACATGACTACTAACAACATACCTGAACCATCATCTTTAGAGTTATAATGATTTATGCCCATCAACTATTATAAAACTTCCTGGTGATTTGCAGTTTGAAAATGTTGGCATCTCAATACATGGTACAGAAAGGTGGACAGGTTTATTTTAATACCTTCAGTGGCTCTTTTCTGTAGTAGAATTCCATTGAAAATGTTATGAGGTATTTATCTGCACTTTTGTTTTGCCATCTTTATACTCGCTTCTTTGCTTTCCAGTGTTATCTCATATTTCTCCAGTTTCCTTTTTGGGCACCTAGGGCTTTTACCTTCACTTGGCATTAGGGCCATTATATTTCTGTTGACTTAGAACGGCTCAGTTCCTTGAATGATCTCTTCCTCCGTACTTGGCTGTGTCTTGCAGATTTTCAAATTTATATTTTATACATTGAAATATGGCTTAGGTCTATACATAATTACTTTTCTGAGAATGTAGTAGGTCTCCAAATTAAATGTGAGTTCTTTGGGGACAGGTATTGCGGTTTCGATGTAAACTACCTCCTGACAGTAACTAGCGTGCTGGTGAGCCACATGGTGCTTTTGTGCTGAGTGCTCATTGAACCTTGTCCTGGGTGCACGGCGGAGAGCCTTATTATCTGGAGGTGGACACAGTGCTCTGCTAAATGCTTTCAGAGATGCTGCCTAGCCATTCCAGACCAGACGCTCCTTGCCAAGACCTGAGGTCTGAGACTGCCTAGTGGGGTGAGGGGTAGAACCAGTTAATTAGCTATTGATGCTTTCTGTCCTCTGTATAGGGATCTCTCTACCGTAGTGACCAGGACTGGATTCTGTCGCTTGGTACAGAGGAGGTATGATAAGAGCCAACCCAGTCACATTCTGTACGAGACACATTAGCAGTCTGTTCCGTTTTCCCCAGCGTTGGTTTCTTCCTTCCACATCTCTGAGAAAATTTTCATAAGTATAGCCATGTTATGAGAAGTATACTCAGTTCTATTGAAGGGCAACCTCTGTGCTGTTTTTGGAGAAACCAGATAGTATTTGTATTCAGCTTCTCGAACTTACTTCTGGGTTCTGTCTGCTTACCTAATGTAACGACACACCCCTGAAGTGAATGCTGGTCTGTTTTTGTTTTCTTCCCAGCTCTACCCCTCCCCTCTTAGGTGAATGTACATGACCAAAGGCCATGTATGTATCTCCTGCACTCTGCCACATATGTAACAAGTGCTTACAATGTTTGTTCAAAGCTTGCATGAATGAATATTTTTAAGAGGCTTAACTCTTAATTAACAATATTTTGCTTTCCTCAAGTTTGGGAGGTTAGTGTAGAGCTGAAGTTGGGATAGAATTCTGAGAATCATAGGTGGAAATAGTTTGCATCCTGAGATGAATAAAGATGGATTTTCAAGCCATGTTACAGCCAGGCTTCTAGATTTACTCATTCTGCCCAGACTGAACAGTTGTCTTGTTCTCACCGAAGGCAGCTTTGCTGAATGTTCTTAGAAACAATGCAGACAGGATTCTGTAATTGATCGGGGGAGAGATCATAGAGATCCAGGGAACATTCAGACACTAACTCAACCTGTCCTCTCTGAGAAATATCTGACCCCTTCCCACTAACTCAACAACCCCTCAAAGTTGCAAAATAGGAACGAGATCAAAACAAGTTTCTGTGTTACAGCCTTCTGGGAAGAGGACAGTAGGAGAGAAGGAAATATTTCTACCTGTATAATTGCATATATACCCTTCTTATGTTCTCTTGTATTTTTAAAAGCCTAATACCTTGAACATTTTCGAAAAATTCAGTTCTTCCAGATGTACTGAACTGCCCCACACAGAAAGGCAGCTGGGTGCACAGGAAGACTGGGACTGTTGAAGTTCATGGCTCCTCTCCATGGTCGCCCCATGTTTATGTTCAACACGTGTGCTGACAGAATTCTTACGTTCCAAATATGCTGGGTATGGTAGGGGAGGGGTGTCACTATCTTATAAAACAGGACCCTTCTGTAAGGATAACTGCTGAAGAAATGAAATGTGAAATAACATCTTTGTCATTATGTAGGAGTGAAGACTATCTTGATTTACACTATTGAGTCAAATTTATGGCATGGTTCTTAACAATCCTAAATGTTACAGTGCTTTCAGGTTTGTTAATAAAGCCCGAATGTTTACCCTTATGTTCCTGAAACAAACTTCTAAGGGCGGAGTATCATCTATATTACAGCAGACTGAGAGTGCCTTTCAGTGTGGAATGACCTCATCCATCTTTAATCTTTTCTGTGGGGAATGCTTTTTCCTCATCAGCTGTCGAAAATATTTGGGAAATTATATCTTGTGGGAGTTGCTATTCATCAGGAAATGCTTGTTCATAGATGTTAGCCAGACCACATGTACCAGTAAATGTTATTTATCACCATGGAGACCAAAATTCACAAATGGGTTAGTCTTAAGTGTTAAGCATGTGCCTCTCATGAGGATAAGTCATGTCCAGATTTGGTTCAGTTCACTCAATATTTATGGGGCACTTAACAATCAGAAGGTCTGTGGGCATTCTGGTTAATGACTAATTTTCCTCTACACAAAACCAAAAAGATCACTAAAGGGAACAAGTAGGAGGAAAAGGTCCCAGTTTACATGGATTATGAGGCTTGTAAACACAGAACCGTGAGTTGGGAGACAGCAGACTAGGGTTTTAGTTTTGGCTCTTCCAAAAACTAGCTGTGGCTTTGGAAAAATCTTCTCATTTTTGGGGGTCTCCATTTTCTCATCTGTAATAAAATGCGAGTTTGATTATCTATGGTTCCCAGATAACAAATCTGGTTTTCTTCACTGCTCCTTGAGAAAATGAAACTATTTTTTGTTTTTTGAGAGAGGTGTTATACTTGGACAAGTCGTATTAGAGTGATGAGGATTATTGTTCTACTACAGTGACTTTATCACCTAAAAAATTAACCCAGTAAGGATTGGGGCCACCTGTTGCTATTCGTTTATATTCCTCTCCACTCTGGATGTATTGACATAGGATGCCAGTATCATCTGGGGGTGATTAGGTATGCAATAATACAAATTGTAGATGTTTAATTTGACTTGTAGCCAAAAGTTGGCATTTAAAGGGTGTCATTGCTGTTCCTAGGTAAGTTAGGATAATGCCTTAAGCCAGGGATTTTCAGCTGGTGTGCCGCAAGAATTTTTACAACATGCAGTACCTGCCTGTTTAGTCAGGGGCACTGACCCCTTTCCCTTAGATTGTCCAGTAGGAAAATGTCAACAGCCAAAACACAACAATTACCATCAGATGTGAATGAGTCAAAATTATACTCTTTTTGTCAGATGGGGAAGGTATAAATTTTTTTTAAAGATCTTTATGTGTTTATTTTTTTAATTTTTATTTATTTATCTTTAGAGGGGAAGGGAAGGAGAGAGGGAGAGAAATATCAGTGTATGGTGGCCTCTCGTGAGTCCCCCGCTGGGAACTGGCCTGCAACCCAGGCATGTGCCCTGGCTGGGAATCGAACCGCAGTTGTTTGGTGCACAGGCCTGTGCTCAATCCACTGAGCTACACCAGCCAGGGCATGGAAGGTATAAATTTTTTAGTATGCCACAGAATTTTAGTGATTAGTATATGTGTACCATGAGATTAAAAAATGCTTGAAAATCGCTGCCTTAAGCAATAGTCTGAAGGTATGAAGAGGCTGGTAGAGGAGGAGGTTAGCTGAATTGGCTCATGAGAATGTTTATTCATATATATCCATTTAATTCTTCCGTCTACTAAGACTTTGTCATGACTGCTATTTCAGTAGTGTCTATAATAGGAATATCTCATAAGTGGAGTTTGAATCATTTGGCCATGATGATTCAGCACAGCTTGTGAGAGGGGAGGGGTGTGTGTTTTCGGCTCTGCTGCTGATCTGGGTGTGCGTGGACAAGGCAACTTCTCTTGACGGCTTTCTCATCAGTAAGTGGGAGACTATCCCACGTTCACCCTTCAAGACCATTATAATAAGGCTAAATAGGATACCTAAATAAAACTGTAAATAATGTTATTTTACATATTAAGTAGCCAAGTAGAATCTTTGGACTTGCATTAAAATAAAAATGATCTTTTGATAGTCAGATATTTATGTTTGACTTTTTAATAGGAGGGTTTGCTAGATTACAAGTTCTAAAATACGCGTGTGATTAAAAGCGAGGAGGTCCAAAATAGCTGACTACCTAGCCTTTACAGAATGCCATAATATAGTAATATAATAATACTTTGTCAACTCTTCTTTATCCATTCGTTGGTTCATGTCATAAATAGTGTTTTTTATCACTTGCTCTTTGCCAGGCACTGTCCCAGGAGCTAGAGGTACCTAGTGAACCTAACAAAGTCCTTACGCTCAGGAGACTGTAGAGTGGATGGGCTGATGAGCATCCAGTCTACGGAGGTCTGTTGGCCACCCTGTAATAAGTGCAGGGCAAGCAGAGCAACAGAAGGAGGTGTTCGTGGTCAGGGAAGGCCTGTCTCATTAGGTGACGCTTGAGCAGAGATTTGAAAGAAGTGCAGGTACAAGCCAGATGGAACATCAGGAGAAAAAACATTCCGGGCAGAGAAAACCTAAGTGCACGTGCCTTGTGGCAGCTTTGTGGTTGACGAGGGACATCCTGGCATCGTGGAGTGAGCAGTGGGGGCAGAGCAGGGGAGGCGGGAGGAGGAAGCGCGGGGGCGGCAGGCAGTGCTCTCCTAGGGTCTTCTGGATCACAGAACACACTTTCCATTTAAGTTGTTCCTGTTCGTTTGGTTTTTTAATTTTTCAATAAGATGACATTCTCACGCTAGGAAGGTAGTACCACACATCACAAAACACACCAACAATGTAAATCCACAATGAAAGTCATTATTAAAGAGTCACCGCGAAACCCGTAGAAGCAAACTAATTAATTTGTAACATAAGAGCCAGACAGTCAATTTCCTTTAAAGAAATTTTTAAGCCCCCACCCCCCGCCCCCATTCCCCATTGGTTTGTTTTTGTTTTTGTTGTTGTTTTTTGGTGTTTTCTTAGTACTGAAAACTCTTTTCCTGCTGGACCCATTTGGAGAACTCACATCTACTCAGTTGGCACTTGGGATTTCCTGGGGCTGCTGGGATTAAGTGATGGCTTCTCTCTGTGGTTTGGGGATTACGGTTTCTAGAGAGGAATTTGCTATCTAACTCTCCATCCCTTCCACCAGGATTCAAACCACCATGGGACTCAACGGGGAAGAGATGAAATAGAAAAGTTTCGTGACGCAAGTTTCTCTTTGCAGAGAGCACAGGGAGATTGTGTGATCCCACCATACAGTTCTTTTCTCTGATGCTTAAGAAAGATCAGTTAGAGGATAGTGGGAGATCAGAAATGAAGGGGAGCCCTGGCTGGTGCGGCGCAGTGGATTGAGCACCTGCCTGCTAACCGAAAGGTTGCCAGTTTGATTTCCAGTCAGGCACAGGTTGGGTTGCGGGCCGGGTCCGAGGTTGAGGGTGTGCCAGAGGCAACTAGATGTTTCTCTCCCTCTTTTTCTCCCTCGCTACCCCTCTCTCTATAAAGCAAATAAAATCTTTTTTTCAAAAAAAGAGATCAAGGAGAAATCTGAGTGAAAATGCCAGCGTCGTCTAGAATAATGGATGGGAAACTATGGCCTGTGGGACAGCTGCCCACTTGGGGAACATAGTTACCTTCATTTGTTTATGTATTGGCTACAGCTGCTTTGCATGGTAATGATAGTGTTGGGTAATTGCTACAAAGACTTCTACAGCCTGCAGAGTCTAAAGCATTTACTGCTTGGCCTTTGCAGCTGAGTTATCCCCTAGAACTTTCTGTAGAGATGGAAATATTTCTGTCTGCTCTCCTATGTGCTAGCCACTGACACGTGAAGTTTGGGTATTGAGCACTTACGAGTGGGTAATGTGACCATGTAACATAGTTTTGATTTTACCTAGTTTTAGTTAATTTAATTTAAAAGTCAACTTAAATTTAAACAGCCCTATTTGGCTAGTGTCTGCTGTATCATATTGTACTAGTGAGAACAGTTTCCAGGTCAGGGTTGGCAGTGGGGTGTCAGCTTAGTACAGACAAGGGTTTGCCTCCAGCCACTGCCAAGAGGGTGACTAGGAAAACAAGCATTTCTTAAGAGTACTTTTTAGAAAAATTTTTGTGCAATTTTTAAAAGAGTTACCTATGTTTGGACCCAGCTCTGTCATTTAATTAGCTTTTTGACCTTGGTCAAATTACTTAGCTTCTTTGTGCTTCAATTTCTTCTTTTGTAAAACAAGTAGTAATAGTACTTACCCTAAAAGATTGCTATGGAGTTTAAGTATATTTCCTAAACAGTGCCTTGCACATAGTAAAAACTTTGTGTTTGCTGCTCTTATTATCATTGTTTCACAAGTGTTTTTGTGGTTCAGTGTAGGAAAGTAATGCTTATTTACCCCTCTCCTTTAAAAAAAATTTTTAAGAAAAACAAATTCAGAATTCTAGGGTCCAATTTGTGCACCAATCTGGCTCATACAGTTTGTTCCTGGTTTGGAGACTGGCTGTGCTTCCTGTCTTTCCGTGGAGCTTTGCTACAGTTAACCCGGGTGGGCCAGCATGTGGCATGCGGCAAGGGACTGTCTGGGCCCTCTGACGGTTACTGTAAACACGGACAGGTGGCTGGACTGTTGTGCAGAAATTCTTTACAAATAACCTAGGTATATTTAATTAGCAACCAAACATTTCCTAGGGCTTGTTCCTAACCTGAAAAAAATCCTAGTAGTATTTGAAGGGAAGTATGTTTGTATTTTATCTTGATGTATCAGAATCTCTTAACATGAGTTAAGCTTGAGGTCTTACAGAGGTGTGAGGAGGGCAAGCAGGAACATACCAGGAGGTGAGAGTTACAATTGTTCTATAAATGATACCACTTTGGGTATTGTGTACTAATAATCCAGTGGTATGTACTTGCCATGGCTAAGCAATATCACTTTTAAAGAAATTAATGAATGTGGTCTCTTGAAAATACACTTTTAGGTTTTTGGAGACAGTAATGATGTATCAATGCTTTTCAGTCCTTAGATCTGTTCTCCAAGGCTGGAAAAACAGAGAGTTCGGCAGATACTATGGGCAGAACGGTTACTCTCCAAGGCTGCCTTTTTGATCTGTAAGACTGTGTTGCAACACTCCTTGATAAGCAAATATTATAAGAAGAAAGCCTTGCCCAGATGGCAGGGGCTGGTTTACTGTGCAAGTAGTGATCCCAGTCTTTAGTTCATGGTGTTCTGTCTGTTTTCTGTTTTTGAGTTCTAGATCGTGTTCAGATCTCTCAGAGACGCGTCGAACCTGCTGAGAGTGTTCATGGGCTTATTTTGCATAGAGCAGAGAGAATGGGAACATGGTCAGCTGTTAATATCCTCTAGCTTGAAACCACGTACAGTCTGAAACTGGTTATCTTAGGGAGAGGGAGGATGTGGAAGTATCGAAGCTTTTGATGTGAGGTGGCCCGTGAGGGGTTGGGGTGTCCGGGAGGCACACCTGTGTGACTGCAGGCTCTGTTTTTGTGTGCACTTCTCTGTGCCTCCCTGCTGCACATCTGTCCACGGCATTTGCCTGTTAGACTTCACTGCTCTGGCAGGTTTATCTACAGCCCATTGACATGCATTTGCATCACTTCAGCTAAAAGAAAGTAAGCAACAAAAACCTTGCCTCCTGCTATAAATTCAGTTTTCCCCCTCACCTTTTGTTTTAACTGTAGAGAGAGGATGCACCTTGCAATTCAGAAGATTGTAGTTCTGATTATAAATTGGGGGGGGGGGCAGGTAGAACATCTGTTAATATAAATCTCAGAGCAAGAATTCATGAGTAGAAGGTATGAGCAGATTGACTTAAGCTCAAGGAAACATTCGTTAAGCACTAGAGCTGGCCCACAGTCTTAGAAGACCCTGGACGTGCTCAGTCAGCTGACACTGCTAGGGATGTGGACATTGTTAAGCTGGACCAGGTGGTATTGTACACTTTTGAGATATTACCATAAAAAAATACATATTTTTTATTCAACCTGTGATCTTACAAGGAATTATTTTTTCCCCAAAAATCATAGGTGAATGAAATTAACTTATACATAACTTTCATCATAGTGATGTGTCATCTAATCATCTTCCCAGCAAATTCCTTTTAAAATAGTGGTTTACTAATTAGAGTATACATGAGTGAACTTAGTAGTTATCTATTGGAATCTGCTTATACCCATCACACTATACAGCCTCATGGAGGATGAAAACACAAATATAATACTTCCTTTGCATTCTAATGGAGGAATAGATGTGTACTTTCGCCAGGACATATATGAAACTATGAAAAAGAGCAAAATGAAATTATAAAAAAAAAACGTTAAGAGGGAGCCGTGTAATTCTTCCAGGAGCAACCGAAGGAGTTAACGTGGATTGAACTTCAAAGACAAGATTGGAAGGGGCAGCATATTAATTAACATTTATTTCGTATCTGCTGTGTCTAGGACATTTTTCTCTGTGTTTTGCATGTCTCTGTGAGGCTTGGTACTGTTGATCCTCATTCTGCAGATGAGGAGAGTGGTTCAGAGCAAGGAGAGAGTTTGTTTAGGATGTGTGAGGGAGGGCACGTTGAGTAGTCGGTGTGCGGGTTTGTGGGCACAGGGAGCTGCCTGGGAGATGGGAAGTGTATTGGAGTCAAATTCTGTGATCTGAACGAAAGAGTGGACTTGCCAGAGTTACTTCCAGGACCATCAGGAGCAAAGTGTTTCATGCACATTGTGATGTCCTTGGAGGTTGAGATTTTGATTCCATTTCTAGCCTGGAACACAGAGAAATCTCATTAGGTGGAACATTTGTCATAAAACAGAAAGGATACTTAGAGCAGTAGTTAAGAGACCTGGGTTTGATTTTTTTTTTTTTATCCCTACAATTTGTTGAGTGTCCTATGTAGGTTTAGTCTCTTCATCCATAACAGGAAGGGCGATAATACTGCCCCATGAATATATGACTGTTCGGGCTTGGTGCCATATATATAAAACTTAATAAATATCCGTTAAATCTAAATCAGAAAATAGCCCAGCCAGCTGGATATCCTAAATATACTCGGATTTCCCTTCAGTCTCTAGTTCCTCTTGGGCGGGACTATGGAAGTAGTTTCTGAACTGATTTCCACCCATGCTCTCATAAATGTAGAATGTCTGACTGATTTTTTTCAAGAATAGCATGTAGCTTGTTACTGCCCTGTTTAAAGATCTTCAGTGGCATTGTATCGCCCATGGAAGGAAAAGTAGGTTCTTCCCTGCGGGCTCCACCTGGTATAGTATGAATCTGTCCTCACTTGCCTGTCTCGGGTCTCTCCTCATTCCTAGCTCTATTTCTGTCTCTAATCCTCCTAGTCCAAATGGATCTCTCCTTCCTTTGGTGCTCTTTGTATCTCTTGTGACATTTTTCATCCAGTCACCTATTCAGTCAGCATTGATCGAGCATCCGCATGTGTGCCACACACTGCTAGGGGGCGAGGCCACAGGTCAGTAAGAGGGGTCACGCCCCCTGCTGAGTCACCCAGTGACCTGTGCGTCTTACCACCACTGGTCGATCATCTGGTCCCTGGGGACTAGCACTCTGTCTTTAAACATTTCTGTGTAGCACTGGATGCCTTACATTAGTGACATATAAGTGTCTGTTGAGTAAATGATTG
>PVKM010007422.1:0-41557 GCA_004027735.1 Carollia perspicillata | reverse complement strand
CTGTGTCCAGTACCCGGGACGTGCAGCCCTGCTGGGCTCTGCGGAGCCGGGCGTGTGCACGGCTGCCCTGTCGCCTGCCACCTCCTGCCGACACTTGGAGCTCAGCTTCTTGTGGGAGAGGCCGAGCAGAGGGACCAAGGAGGGGCCCGGCCGGCCATCCGTTGGCCCAGGGTGAGCCACGCTCTGTCCCCCAGGCTCCGCCGCTTCTGCCATTACATCGTGACCATGCGGTACTTCGAGATGGTCATCCTTGTGGTCATCGCCCTGAGCAGCATCGCCTTGGCCGCGGAGGACCCCGTGCGGGCAGACTCGCCCAGGAACAACGTGCGTGCTGCCGTCGGCCGTGGAAGGCGGGGCGGTGCCAGGGTCCAGCCCCGCGTCGTGGACAGGGAGGGCCAGGAAGGGTGCCGACGTGCCCTAGGCGGGAGCCCGGGCTGTGGCTGAGGCCCCGGGCTGCGGGGCTGTCCGCCTGAGGTCTGCAGGGACCCAGAGCTCCCGAAACAGCCCTGGCTCCGGCTGCGGGCCCCTGGAGAGTCGCCCTCTTCCGGTTGCAGGTCCTGAAGTACCTGGACTACGTGTTCACGGGCGTGTTCACCTTCGAGATGGTGATAAAGGTGAGCGGCCTGGGAGCCCCGACCCCTGTCACCCTCTCTCAGGGAGCCACCCTGAAGGCGTGTGGTAGGGGTGCCCCTCACACGTGCACGCACGGGACACGGATTGGTAGGTGTGCCCCTCACGCGTGCATGCACGGGACACGGGAGGCCATCATTCACTGAGGACTCGGCACAGCGTCCATCAGCCCTGGCAGAGCTGCCCACGCTCCCGACCAGTCCTGCTCGGCGCGTGGCGCCGCCGACGCCGGTGCAGAGGGCCCGGGGTCTGCGGGCTGTGGCAAACACGCTTCACTGCATGCTTTCGGTGCCGAGTGTCGACGGGCACGTTCCCTGCCAGTCGGTGTCCCGCAAGTGGTTGGTGTGCTCTCCAGTGTGTGTACACGGGTGTGCGTTCCACGTGGGTCAGTGCACACCTGTCCGTCCCTAGCACAGGGCAGCTCAGTGTGGGCCGTGTGTGCGACTCGGGACAGCTTTCCCTCTGTGTGCGCCCCCGTGTCACCCCTGCCCCCCACTTACCTGGCGGAGGCACTGTCACCCCGTCCGCAGATGAGGAAGTCTCAGCTTAGAGACAGGAAGGGGCCTGCCAGCTGTCATGCTGTCGGAGGGGCAGACCCAGTTCTCGCAGCAGGGCCCAGGCCAAGTCTCAGCCAGCCAGGACCACGCAGGGACGTTTGGGGTCAATGTCACTGGGCTCCAAAGGCCCGTCGGGCCCTCAGAGGGCAGGTCTGGGCTGTGGCCCCTCCCCCGGGAGGGTGTCACCCAGACCGGCACTCTGCCCTCCAAGCCCCTGACTCTGGGCTCCGGCTCTGCCCTTTCTTCTGGAAAACGCTGCCCCCTAAACTGTGTTTCTCCCCGAAGATGATCGATTTGGGGCTGCTGCTGCACCCAGGGGCCTACTTCCGGGACCTGTGGAACATTCTGGACTTCATCGTGGTCAGCGGGGCCCTGGTGGCTTTCGCCTTCTCGTAAGTGCGCAGCCCTGCTCTGGACCTGCCCGGCCACAGCCCCCGGAAGTGTGACTGGATGTGGGCGCCGCTGGCCTCCAGGGCGTCTGTCATGCCGGCCCTGTCTGCTTGGGCCTGGGCTCTGTGCGGTGGGGGGCCCCCCAAGCCCCACGTGTCCCTGACTCGGCCCCCGGCTCTGAAATGGGGCCGGCAGGTCTCTGGCTTGCCTGCTGTCTGGTGTCAGCAGAGTCCCCGACCCCGCCTGCAGCAGCCAGGGCTGGAGGTGCCGGTGCCGCCCCACCCCGCCTGGGGCTCTCAGCTGTTTTCTCTGGTTTCCTGCTGTGCTGGGCCTGAGTGGCGGTGGGCTGCGGCCCATGCCGAGGTCTGGGTGGGGTGAGGGTCATGCCGAGAAGGGGTGGCGTGTGATGCAGAGGTCAGGGTGCCCGGAAGACACAGGTGCCGAGGGGCAGGGCTCCGTCCCCCCCGTCCCGGGCCGGACCCCCACTGACTCTCTTCTCTTTGTCCCCTGCTGCTGGACTCGGCAGGAGCTTCTCGGGGTAACGCCTCCCCCCTCCCCACACCGCCCACATCACAGCTGCCCCTCGGGGCCGTCTCGACCCCTCCTCACCTCCGCTCATCCACCTCCACCTTCCGGGCCGCATGCTGCCGGAGCCATGTCCCCAGGCGCACCGTGTCCCCACCTCGGGGTGGGGGGCCAGGCTGTCCGAGCGAGTCTGGAGGCGGGGAATGAGGGCCCGTGGGCCGTTCTGGGTGGACAGCTGGCGTGTGAGCAGGGGCAGTGGACACCGGACGTGTCGCCCCGTGTCTGCTCCCAGATGCGTGGCCTCTTTCCCCGTCCCTGGACGACTGCCTCCGGCAGTGCCCGGCCTCCCCTCCGAGGGCTCGCCTGCCCTCTTTCCCTGTGAAGGAGGTGCCGCCTTGGCCAGGGTCGGAGACTGGAGACAAGTGAGGGCACAGGCCAGGCTGAGCCAGGAGGCCTCAGAGCAGGAGCAGGAGCTGAGCTGGAGCAGGAGGCGCAGCCTCTGGCCCCTCGGAGCGCAGACCGCCCGGGGCTGCTGCCCCTGGAGCCGTCCCCCCCTCGGGAGCAGGGCGGGGTCTCCTTCCCCTGCGGCCCTGTGGCGCCCGCCGTCCTGGGCAGGCCTCCTCTGCCCCTCTTCCCTGGGCTGGCCGCGGCCGGAGGCTGGCGAGCGGGTCTGGGGAGGGTGTTAGGTAGGACACTGGGGTGACGGAGGAAGCTGACCAGAGCTCGGGGGCTGGGGTGTCCCCCCTGGGAGGTGTCTCCGGGGGAGTGCGATGTGACTGTGGAGGCCCCACTGCTCCCAGGGCGTTGGGTGGGGCTGGGTCGCCTGAGGGCCCTGCGCCCGTGGAGCCCGCCTGGGCCTTGCTCACTCTCCCCAGAACTTGGCTGGAGCCTGAGGTGACAGGGGGACCCCACCTTCCCCACATGCAAGTCCCTGAACTTGGGGAGAAGGGGTCTCCGGGCAAGATGTGTTGGGGCTTCAAGTCCTGAACCTTCAGCCACGGCCCATGCCTCATGGGTCTCGGCCTTGCTTCTGGGGGTGGCCTCCTGCGCCCTCCCTCCTCTCCTCAGTGTGGCGCCATGTGGGAGAGCCTCAGGCACTGACAGAGGACAGGCAGGGAGACCGGACTCCTGCAGGCTCCCGCTGGCCCGCCTTCCTCTCCCTCCCACACTCAGGCAGAAGCTGGTTCGGGGACGGGAGTGTCTGGGGCCGCAGGTTTCTCCCATCAGGGGACTCCGCACCCCCTGCCCTGTCCCCCCACTGCTGTGCCACCGACCTGGCCCTCGTCCACTCTGATGAGGCCTCCATGGTGCCTGCACGGCCGGGGCCTGCATGCCCTCGGTCCTGTGCCCGGGGGAGTGCAGCCCAGGCTCCAGCGGCTTCGCGGGGATGGACACGGCGTGCAGCCTGCCGTCTGCATGTGTGGCTCTCCTTCTAGAGGATCCAAAGGGAAGGACATCAACACCATCAAGTCCCTGCGTGTCCTGCGTGTCCTGCGGCCCCTGAAGACCATCAAGCGGCTGCCTAAGCTCAAGGTGGGGGCCTGGAGTTGGGGCTCTAGAAGTGTGGGGGCCGTCTGCACGTGTCCGGCATGCACGTACACATGTGAGCAAGTGTGTGCTGTGTGTGGGCAGGGCACATAGGTGTTCTCTCTCTGTGTGTACTGTGTGTGCACGGACATGGTGCATGTGTGCACATGTAACTGGCCCTGTCCTGCTGCGGGGTGGGGGTGCGCAGAGCTGAGGGGCCCCCCACACTGGGTTTTCTCAGACCCTCTGCTCTCTGGCCCTCGCCGCAGGAGGGCTGATGCCCGGCAGTGACCTGCGGGCTCCGTTTCCCCAGCCCGCGCAGGTGGGACAGCGCTTCATCCGGCTGCTGTGCCAGGGAGGCGGAGGGCCATGGGACCCCAGGCGCGGCCGTGGCCCCGTGGGAGGTGCCCTCTGTGCTCGAAGCCCTTTAATCCCCCCACAGTGTCTGCCGTCGGGTTCAGGCAGCTCGGGGTGCTGGCCTTGGGGACAGAGGCGACATGGCCCGGGGGCACTTCCCAGAGCCTGTGTTGGGGACAGCGGGGGCCCGTGGACACTGTGTGGGTGGCCGTGGCTGCAACGGCGGCACGCTGCTGTGTCTCGGCAGGTGGCTGGGCATCTGCCGTTCTGCACTCGAGGTGGGATGGGGTGTCTGCTCGGCTCAGGGAAGCGGGGGCCAGGGCCGAGTTGGCGGAGCAGGGAGCACGGGGCTCCCAGGTGGGGAAGAGGCCGGGAGGAAGCGTGGTGGTCACAGACGGCAGGGCCCACCCAACGCGGCCACTGTTCAGCCCACGTGTGTCCTGTGGGGTGGGAGCCACGCACGGCCTCTGGGTGGCCCAGGAGCAGGGACAGGGCTGGCCGTGTCCCGTCCTTGCTGCCGTCCCTCTGGGTCAGCCCCTCCTGACTCAGGCCGGCCAGGCCCCGGGCCGTCTGCCCCGGACACCTCTCCTGCAACGCCAGCCCACGCTGTCACATCCAAGGTGACCCTCTCTCCTGAGAGAGGGGACAGCGGGGGCCCTGGTGGTCACGGGCCTCAGGGCCACACAGGGTCCCACCGCGCCTGGGCCCTGAGGAGGCCCTGAGCCCGTGGGTGCGCCCGCCCCTGCAGGCCGTGTTCGACTGCGTGGTGAACTCCCTGAAGAACGTGCTCAACATCCTCATCGTGTACATGCTCTTCATGTTCATCTTCGCCGTCATCGCTGTGCAGCTGTTCAAGGGCAAGTTCTTCTACTGCACGGACGAGTCCAAGGAGCTGGAGCGGGACTGCAGGTACCAGGGCCCCCAGGTCAGGGACCAGCCTCGTCCAGGGGAGCCTGGGGGGTGGCCGCTCGAGGGCTCTGTGAACCCTGGAGGGCTGGGCTGGCCCTGAGGTCAGCAGGGTGCCCGATGGGATGGCCACTGCCGCATCCTGGGCCCGGCCCCACTGCCGCACGGGAGAGGCGCCGTCAGGGGTCCGTGAAGCAGAGGCCGGCCCACAGCGGTGGTCCCGCTGTCCTTGCGCGCTGTGCCCGACGGGCTCGTGGGCGGTTCCTGCGTGAGGCCATGTGAGCCACGGTGGGCCCCGCAGGCCACCTGGGTGTGCACACCGGTGGTGGACGGTGCTCGTCACCCCTTGCAGGGGCCGCCACGTCTCTGAGGAAAACTCAGTCCCACCAGTGTGGAAGGGGTGCTGGCAGCCACTTCCCACTGGTCCTGGGGTTTGTCTCTTTCTTCCTTCCTTTCTGGGGCGGGGCCAGGCTGTCGCACCTGGGTGATGCCTTTGCCCGGGTGGACCGGCCGCTGGCGTGGCCCCGTCCCCGGGGCGTGCTTGTGCCAGGCTGCCCTTTGTTCTGTGTGCACCGCCTGTCTCCCCCTCTAAAGTCAGGGCGGCCCTTCGGGCAGACGCGTGGCTGTGGCCCCGCGGGGCTTCCTGCTCTTTCTTCGGCGTCTCTTGAAGGACAGGTGCCGATGGTGGCGGGTCTCATTTCCACTCCTCACGTGCAGGGCTCCGTCCCTTTAAGAAATCCACCCCAAGGGCGGGGCGGGGCCTCTTATGTGCGCCCCCTGGAGTCGGGCTTCTGCCTTCCCCCTTTCGATTGGCGATTGGCCTGGACGGAGACGGTGGAGGCCCCTGCAGCCCAGCACCCTGTATTTGAAAAGACTGGGAATCTTTGTCTCTTCATAAAAATAGCTGCTGAGATCTAGTTCGTGTACCGTCAGAGTCGTCCACTGAAAGTGGGCAGCTCACGGGTTCCAGAACATTCACAGACACGCTAGTCCGCCGGAACCGCAGTGAACCCGCCCTGCCCCCACGCCAGCCCCCAGCAGCCGCGGGTGAGGGCTGTGCCAGGTCTCCGCAGCTGTCTGTCCCGGACGTGTCAGCGTCGTGACGTCCCAGAGCGTGGGGGCCGCGTGTCCCCGAGGCCGGTCCGCGTGGATGGAGGCGGCCGTCGCGTCTCCTGAGTGGGTGCCTGCACGGGGAGTGGGTGGCCGCTCTGCCAGCCCGTCTCAGGCAGCGCCGGGCCGTTTCCCGAAGTGGCTGGGGTGCCACACGCCCCCAGCAGCCTGTGAGGGTCCTGCTGTCCCCACGTCTTCGCCGGCGCTGGCTCTCTTCCTTTTTCGAAGTTCCGTGGTGGCCGTCCCGGTGGGTCAAGGTGGCGTCTCTGTGGTTCTGACGTGCGTCCCACTCCAGAGCAGTCCCGTGGGGCGTCTGTCCCCTGTCCGTGGGCCGTCCCTCCATCGTCTTTGGGGGGATGTTTACTCAGGCCCTCGACGCGGCTCTAAACGCGGTGGTCTCGGCGGTCCTTTCTGTGCTCCAACGCGGCTCCTGTGAAGGGCCCGTGCCCTCCGGCCACTTCCGCCCGTTCTGTGTCGCAGACGTCCCCTGGAGCTCACGAGCGCTGGCGAGAAAGCCTGTGTGTCTGGTCCTCTGCTGTGGCCCCTGGGGTTGGTGTCGGATCTCAGGGTGCGTTTGCAAACCAGAGGCCGGTGTTTCCTTCCAGGACTGCTGTGGGCTTAGCTCCCACCTGCAGGCCGAGCGTCCCCTGGGCGTTAGTTTTCGTGTGTGGCATGGGCCTCGGGTCCCACGTCACTCTTCCGCACCCAGTTGTCTCAGCGCCACCCGTTGGGAGAGACTTTTCTTTCTCCGCTGAGTGGACAGCACTTCCCAAAACTCATTTCACCATCGACGCGCGGGTTTGCCGGACCCCGTCCTAACCTCCGGCCTCCCCATGTCCCTCCCCAGGGGCCAGTACCTGGATTACGAGCGGGAGGAGGTGGAGGCGCAGCCACGGCAGTGGAGGAAATACGACTTCCACTACGACAACGTGCTCTGGGCCCTGCTCACCCTGTTCACGGTGTCCACCGGGGAGGGCTGGCCTGTGTGAGTCTCGTCTGCTCGTCAGGCCTGCCGGGGGTGGGGGCGGGGGCGGCGGGCAAGGCCAGCTCTGCGTGGCTTTGGTCCTTCATGGTGCCCAAGGCTCTGGCGCCTGCCAGGTGAGACGCAGCCCCGCCTTCAGGCCGTCCGACCGCAGAGTCCAGTGTGGCGAGCCAAAGGTCTTTGTGAGCTTCCGGAGGCCGAGCGGGCATGGGCTGTCTCCCTGTGTCAGGCCACGGGCTGCCGTCAGGTAGCTAGAGGGCTGCCGGAGCTCATAGCCACACTGAGCTCAGGGAGGCGGGGTGATGCTCAGGCAGGAGGCTCCCTGCTAAGCCCCGGGGATGCCGGAGCACGTGCACCCGGATGCGTGTGTGGGCTGAGAGTGAGAGGGTGAGCTTGGCGGGGTGGAGCAGGTGGAACCCTGGGATGGGACCTCGGGCCCGTGGAGTCTGCCCCCCGAGGGTCTCCGACAGCCCTGCCTGCCAGCCCCGTGGGAAGTGGCCCAGCTGTAGCGAGGCAGCACCTGGGGCAGGGGCCTGGGCCCCCGTGTGGCAGGGCCGTCTGCGGGCTCAGGCGTGGGAGCGCACCGGGTGCCAGTCCCAACTCGCTCAGGGCGGTGCGCCGCGGGTGCCCTGACGCGGGTGCCCTGACGCGGGTGCTTGTGCTCGGCCCAGGGTGCTGAAGCACTCCGTGGACGCCACCTACGAGGAGCAGGGCCCGAGCCCTGGGTACCGCATGGAGCTGTCCATCTTCTACGTGGTGTACTTCGTGGTCTTCCCCTTCTTCTTCGTCAACATCTTCGTGGCCTTGATCATCATCACCTTCCAGGAGCAGGGGGACAAGGTGATGTCCGAGTGCAGCCTGGAGAAGAACGAGGTGGGCGCTCCCTCTCCGCGGTCCGTGCGTGCGCGACCGGCTGGGGCTCGGCCACGCCCTGGCGGGGGACGGGAGGGTGCTGGGGCCCCTCTGTGTGCGTCGCTGCCGGCCCCGCCCTGCGCGGCCAGGCCGGCCGAGGGGGGGCGGGGCCCCCGGAGGAGGCCGAGCTGCAGGTGCCGCTCTCCCCGAGCAGAGAGCCTGCATCGACTTCGCCATCAGCGCCAAGCCCCTGACGCGGCACATGCCCCAGAGCAAGCAGTCCTTCCAGTACAGGACGTGGACGTTCGTGGTCTCGCCGCCCTTCGAGTACTTCATCATGGCCATGATCGCCCTCAACACCGTGGTGCTGATGATGAAGGTGGGCCTCCGCCGGGGGTGGGGCTGCGGGGCTCCCGGCCTGGCCAGTGTGCTGTCCGTCGGTCCCGGCCCCCCGGCCCCCGCAGTGGGGGTCCATGAGGCCTGGGGACGGGTGTCCTCGGCTGGGAGGTGC
Source organism: Carollia perspicillata (assembly GCA_004027735.1). Lineage (NCBI taxonomy): Eukaryota > Metazoa > Chordata > Mammalia > Chiroptera > Phyllostomidae > Carollia > Carollia perspicillata. Next base: position 33,210 of record PVKM010007422.1, on the reverse strand, counting down.
TCAGGTGGGAGCCATAGTGGTCCCCGTCCATCGTGGGAACCCGGGGCCACCAAGCCCGGGGCCCACAGCTCACATTCCGGGCAGTTCTACGATGCGCCGGACGAGTACGAGCTGACGCTGAAGGGCCTGAACATGGTGTTCACGTCCGTGTTCTCCCTGGAGTGTGCGCTGAAGATCGTCGCCTTTGGGGTGCTGGTAGGTGTCTGGGCCCCCCCGGCCGCACCATCCGCGTCCTGCTGCCCTCTGCAGAGGGGCCTTGGGGGGTTCTAGCCTGGAGCTGGGGTTCCCCGAGCCCCAGAGCACACGTGACACGGCAGAGGCCATTCCCAGCCCTGGCCCTGCCTGGCTCCTGGGGGCAGGGGGCCCAGGGGTGTCCGTGTGCCTGGCCTGGCACTGCCCCCCAGTGCGGCCCATTGGCCCCCTTGCCCCTTCTGGACCGGGGCCCCTCCGGGCGCCCTTCCTGACGGGGCCCTCACTGCCTTCCTTTCTCTCTAGAACTATTTCCGAGACGCCTGGAATGTCTTTGACTTTGTGACTGTGTTGGGAAGTATTACTGATATTTTAGTAACAGAGATTGCGGTAAGTAGCATTTCTGGGCCCCCCTCCAGGGCCCCAGAGTGGTTTCCTCTCAGAGGGCGGCCCCCCTCTGGGCAGGCGCTCCCCGGAGCCTGGGCCATGGGCTCCCCGCCACAGGCGCAGTCTGGGGACTCCGTGTCTCTCAGAAAACGCTCCTTCTGGGTGAGATAACATTCCCGAGACGTCTGCCGGGCTGGCAGCGGTGGCTCACGGTGACTCACAGTGACAGCCGGCTGGGGAGGCCAGCGGTCTTCAAATCTGCGTGCGTCTAACATCTTGGCACCGAAAGGGTGCGCACTGAGACCCATGAGAACTCAGAGGGGTTACTGCAGCTTCACTGTGTAGACGAGGTCGGGGTGTGACCCTTGTCCCACACGCGTGAGTCGCGCTCAGGCACAGACACTGGCTGGAGTGGCCACCTTCTGAAGGGTCTCCCTGCGTGCAGCGCGCGGCGTTGGAACTAGACGGCAGCGCATCTTCATTCGGTCCCGGGCGGGCTCTCCGGGAGCAGACCTGGGGGCAAGGGGTTCCGTAAAGTCGGCTCACAGGAATGTTCCAGCAAAACCGGCACCGGGAGGGTTCGGGGGCGAGGAGGAGAGGCAGCGTCAGGGGCTGAGACCAGGTGGGTCACAACTCAGAGCCGGGAGCCCTGACTTCTGTCCCCCGAGTCCTCGGCCCAGGGCCGTGCACAAGGTCTCAGTCCTCGGACACCAGTAGGAAGGGGCTCCCGCAGCCCAAGTTCTGGGGGGGAAGGAAAGCAGGTGTCACCCTCGTGAGACCACACAAGGGCAGGGACAGCTGCATGCCAACCTGGCCCGCTCCACTCTGCCCAGGCCTCACGTGGTGTCCACCTCAGATAGTCACCTGCTCAGAGGAAAGGGCTGGCATGAGCAGACATCTGTCACCGCTGCCCTTCTACGCCCCTCTGTGGCGCCAGGCTCCCACTGGTCTGGGGAGGGGTCTGGGCCCTCCCCCGGCTTGCTGTGCACTGGGCAGCTCCAGCTGCCGCCCTGGTCCCATCGTGGTTGAGAGCAGTCACAGGAGCGTCTGGAGAGGCCCAGGGAGCCCCAGACGCTGCCCTGCGGGCCTGGGTGGGCGCTCAGCTCACGGCATGCCCTCTCCCCCGAGCCAGGACCGCCCGAGTCCTGACACCAAAACCTGTGGGATGATGGGCAGAGTCCCCAGGTCCCTCGGGGATGTGGGCAGGGCGACCTCCAGGCCCAGCCCGAGCCACGCGTCCTCCATCCGGACGCCCAGCACCGACGTGGCCACTGGGCTGTGCTGAAGGGTGGGAGGCACGTCGCCAGGCCAGCGTTTCACCCGTGCCTCCTGGGTGATGGGCAGCGTGCCGTGCAGCAGGTCCTGTGGCCGCTGCCCCGTGCTCACCCTCTGCTGCCCAGAGTCCCTGTTGTGTGGAACTTGGGCCGGTGAGGCTGACCCCAGAGCTGGGCTGAGGCTGTGCAGGGGGTCGGGTCCCTTGCAGGCAGCTTGCCCCAGCCTCCCACACAGAGTCCTCGTGGACCCCTGCCTGCAGTGGCTGCGTGCCTTGCCCGGACTGCAGTCGCTGAGCCTTGCTAGAGAGAGCCCGGCTGCTGGGCCGAGGCAGGGCCTTCACCTGGGCCTTCGAGGTCGGTCCTCTGTGGGCCCCGGGAGCACTGGGCTGCAGGCTCTTGTTGGCGTGGGGGCCCTGTAGCCCGAGCCCTCGGCAGGGCGTCTGCGTGTGTGCAGACCTGCTCGGGTTGGTCTGGAGGCCTCCTCCCCAGGCCTGGGGCCCGCCACCCTGACCCCAGGCAGCATGCTTCTCCACACGCTGTGGCCACTCAGGCCTAGCACCCAGAGCACTGCTGTCTGCGCCATGGGATCTCGTGGGGCCCACACCCACGTGTCTGACCAGCCCCTCCCTGAGCCAGGTTTGCAGAGGGATCGCTGGAGGCGTGGGGGGCAGGGGGCGGTGAGTGAGGAAGAGGTGCCAGGTGCGGGGTGTGGGCCAGCAGTGTTGGAGCCCCCATCCTGCTGGGGCCCAGTCCCGGGCGTGGTGCCTGCGCTGTGTGCGGGGCTGCACTCGGGAGGACAGGCCGGGGTGGCACAGACGCGCAGTCTCATGGGCAGACGGTCGCCAGGCAGACGGGGTGGCCCCCTCACTGGGGGGCCAGAATTGCAGGTGTCTGCAGGACTGGTCACCGGGCCCCCGCAGTGTCTCTGTCCACCACAGACAGCCTCGCACGGGGCTGCTGCGTCCCCATGCCAGCACCACTCGCAGTGCGGGCTGCCCCTTGCACGTTTCCCCCCGAGATGTGGGGAGAGACCCCCCGGCCCCGCACAGGTTCCTGCAGAGAACAGGACATGGGGAGCGCTCCGTTTGCCCGCGGCCGATTTTAAAGAGGCGGAGTGAGAAGGGAGGGCTGCGGCCCACGCCCACCGGTCACGCCACCACGCGGAATTCCCAGCCGCACTCAGCAAACTGGCCCGTCGTCTGGGGAGAGAGGACAGGCTCGTCCCACACCCAGGGCTCTGCCTTGGAGCTGTGGCCGAGCCACCGTTAACGTGGTCCTGCCGTGGGCGCAGAGGGGACGCCCAACAAAGTGCAGATGTTTCCACGAAGAAAAGCCCTGGCAACCCAGGGATTATTAATTGATGAAGAGCAGTTACCGGAAAAGTCCACGCTGTTCATATGGCAGAGTTTGGAGAGAGCGTCCTTCTGAGCCAGAAGAGGACAGCGAGGGCTGCAAGTGGCCCTTCGGGGCGGCGCTGTGGCCTGGGCCCTGGTCAGTCCAGGGGGGAGCGCCAGGGCTCGGCTGTCAGGCTCCCTGCTTGGCACCGACCCGGCCAGGCCTCGGGTGCTCCGGAAATCCTCGTCCAGTGAGGAGACGAGGGAGAGAGAAAACACCCGCCGTGGCTGGGAAGCTGGGGCGGCGTCACTTCCCGCTCTAGGGCTGATGATGCCCAGAGTCCCGGGAGGCCGAGGGGAGGACGGGACGGGGCAGCCGCATTCACCGCCGTCGGCGTCCACATGGCAGACCCGGCGTGGAAGGGGACTGAGCTTTACTGAAAGAGACGGGGGGACTTAAACAGATGGAGTGTCCGTTTCAGAGAGATGACAGTTTCCCCCACGTGGACCTGCAGATTCAAGGCAGTTTCCATCAAAATACCCGTGGTTTCGTCTGTTTTGGAACTTGAGCTGCTTCTAAAATTTATAAGAAGGAGCAAAAGCCCCCAAATCCAGGTACCAGAGAAGGAGAAGGTGCTGCGGGGGGCGTGGGCGGCGGCCCCTCCCGCCCCGGCCGGACCCCCGCGGAGGCAGAGGCGGAGGCGCAGCTGAGCAGCCGAGCTGGGCCGGGCCGCACGTGCGGAGCTTGGTGGGGTCCGCGGTCGACGTGGGGAAGCAGACACCGGGTCTCAGCTCACACCGGTCCCAGAAAATCTACTTCAAGTGCGTGAAAAGGCTGAAGTGTGAGAAGCCGGTCTTTGAAACTTTTAGAAGAACACGGAGAGTATCTTTAGGCCCGTGGGGAGTGGACTGATTTGTGAGCACTGGCCGAAACTGGAAGACAGGACCGTGGTGCAGAGCTTCCGCGGGACGGAAGAAGGGGGGGCTGTCGGGGAGCCGGGGGGCCGGCCTCCCGTCCCTCGTGTCCACCTTCCCGAGCAGCGGCGCGGTGCGGGCCTGTGTCAGAGGTCAGCGCCTCCGCCCTTCTTGGGCCTCGTTCCTGTGGGGGGAGGCACCAGAAGGGCACGGGGTGGGGGCTTTGACAGCGTGTCCAGACAGGGCGTCACTGGGACGGCGACTTCCGACCGGAGGCTCCCGGGCTTGTGAGGGAGCGGAGCAGGGAGACCCGCACGAAGGCAGGCCGAGCCTGAGGCAGCGCCGGGTGAGGGACGGTGGGCCGGGGGGTGGGGTGCCGTGCAGTGGGTCCGCTCGGGTTTTCCCGCGGCAGGGGTATCTTCCCCAGCTGTCTGCCACCGGTTGGTGCTGCTGGGGTGAGGGGGCCCATGTCCTGGCCTGGGAATGGTCTCGGGAGAAAGATGGGGTGCCGGCGGTGAGTGTGGGTGTAGTCCAGCGCGGCTGCCGAGGGCCGGGCAGAGGAACGGGCGGACTAGTGGTCAGGCTCCCAGCTGCCCATGGACAGGGATGGGTGTGAAGCTGAGGCAAGAGTGACCGACCTTTTGGTCTGAACACTTGGAAGGATGGACCACTGTGAGCTGGATGGAAAGGAACGAGGGGGACACGGGTGTGATCTGACTTCCGAAGGCGTCAGCCCACAGGCAGCTGGGTGGACGGCCTGGTGCCCGGTGGGGATCCAGGCCGGTGACAGGCCAGGGGCTGTGAGCACGCAGGTGGTGTCAGAGCCGTGAGGTTGGTCAGGGGGCAAAGGTGACAGCTGAGTTCCAGGTGCACCAGCATTTGGGGACAGAGGTGTGGCAGAGGGCACAGGCTTCTGGAACTGCGGGCCACAGCGAGTGTCCAGAGTGCGCCAGGCTCTTCCGTGAGTCAACAGGGGAGACACCCAAGAGTGAAGATGGCGGACGGCCTGGCTGGGATTTCACAGAAAAGCATCAATGGCCAGTTCGCATGAGAAGAGATGCGTGGCCTTGTCTGTGTCCAAAGAAATACGGAGTGAACTGACACAGAGATGCCAGCCTGGCAAAGCGAAGTCTAACGGTGCCCCTGCTGGTTCGGATGCCACTGGACACAGGCCGACCGCAGCCCAGCAGCCTCACCCAGGTCCGCGCCACGGAGCCACATCCGTGCATGTGGTGATGTGCACACGCGTGAGCTACGGCAGTAGCAGGGCTTCTGTTCACGGTCCATGCACAGGCAGCCCACGTCCCAGAGGTGCTCACGGCACGGTCCCAGCACCAAAGTCAAGGTCGGGCAAGGAGACCCATTTTAAGAGTTTGTGGTAAAACAATAAAGACAGACACCTATTCCCGAGAATTAAGGGCAAGCCCTCCACCTGGGCAGGAGGAGGGAGACGGCAAGGGCAGGTCCCCTAAGCCAGGCGATGAAAATGCGGGTGTCTGTCACCTTTCTTCTGACCGTGTGTGTGCACCCGTTTCGACACAGAGTCTTCTCTATGTGGAGCGTTTCAGGGCTTCTAAAATGGGATGATCTGAATAGTCCAGGCGAAAAGCTGAAAGCTGCCATTTACCCCCCAAAAATCAAGGTTGTCCCCGATGTGCGGGCTGTGGCCTCACCTGGAGGCTGTCCCCGCCCAGTGCTCCTCACAGGACGGTTGGCCCCCAGCGAAGGGACACAGACACCGAGCTCCCACCCACATGGGTGCCACTCTGGGGGCTTCTGCGCATGTGCGTCCTCGCCAAGTTGGTAGTTCTGGAGGGCCTCAAAGGAGAGGCAGGCAGGGCACCTGGCCCACGGTGCAGACAGGAGACCTCCCCCAGAGAGACCGGGGGCCCAGCGCCTGTCCCTCAGCGGCTGGACACTCAAAGCCTGGGCGGCTGGTGGTCGTCTCGGACCCCGTCACCCTGGAGGTCCCGCAGGGCTGGTGGCGGGCTGAGAGGGTGGGTGGTGTGAAAGCTCACTGCCCTCGCTGGCACCGGGGTGCAGTACCCCTCACCCCTCGCTCTGCACCGAGGGAAAAGACGAAAGGAGCCGTCCTGCGGGTTCGCGGTGTTTTCTTCCCATCCGTAGTCACTTCATACATTACTTGGCGAATGCACTCTTTTTTTTCCTTTGGCAAAAACATGAGTGTCAGTCCCCGCCCCCGACTGAAAAGCGAGCGGGGTCTCGGGGAGGAAGCACTCCCAGCTCAAAACTGACACTGATTTCTTTGCCTGGAAATAAATCAGTGCCTGTGCCTCATTCTGAATTTGCATTACAAGCAGAATGCAAATGAGCACCCCTGTCTGCAGAACCCACGGATTCCAAAGCTTTGCTTTGGTGCATTTTAAGGAAAATACCCAGTTTACCAAAATGCTCAAGTTTTCCAGTGAAATATTCGGAGTTTCGGTTTTGCTTGTGTTGATGACTCATTTTCTCCTTGTTTTCTGTTTTTTGTTCTTGACTCACCCTAACCTACCTGCTGACTCACGCCACCCAACCAACACACACTGCGAACTCCGTGTCTCCGTCTGCATGCTGCGCCTGCTGCTCCAACGCCCCAATTTGTAAATAACGCGCAAACATCCATCCATGAAAACATCACACATAGGAAACGGTTGGTCTCCTGACTCTAACGGTTCTTGTCGCCTCGCTTCGCTTGCTCTGCCTGGCTGTGTCCCAAGAGCCCTTGCCCGGGCACCCCCAGGCGTGTGGTCAGAGCCCGGCCTCACTCACCCCGGCCACGTGCACGGTCCCCAGGGGCTTCCAAGCTGGAAAAGTTTTTCCTGCCGGGGTCGGCTCAGAGCCGGGGAGGTTTCACAAGATGTGGGTCTGGACCTGCTCCCCACTGAGTCTGTGGTTTCTGTTGCTGGCTCCCCTGGCAGACTCGAAGGTTCTGTCTGCCCAGTGGCCTCTCACCAAGTCTCCCTGGTCTCCTTCCTGCAGCCCCTCCCATACGGGGTCAGCCTGGGGCCAGGGCTGGGGACCGAGGCCCTGTGTGTCCCTGACTCGGGAGGGCATGTAAGGCCTGGCCAAGGAGGAAGAGGGCCCGTCCCTGGACACCGCGGAGCTTGGGGCTCCCACCCAGGTGCCGCGGGTTAGCGTCTCTGCGCCCTTGGCTGCCGAGCCGGGGGAGCTGGGAGGCTGACTTGGGGCCTGCACCCAGTCTGCAGGAATGTCTAGAGGAGAGTGGGGTTGAGGAGCAGACCGCACCCAGCCCGCATCTGGAAAGTCATGTGGAGTAGGGTCACGTCTCTGGGAAAGCGTGTCCCAACCGGATGGAAAATCAGTTTGGAGAAATGACAGCTGATGCTGCCCAGGCTCTGACGCGTGTCACTCAGCGCCCCCTGTGCGGTGACAGGCACGTGAGTCTGGGCACAGAGTCTCTTTCCTTGTCGGTCCCCATGAGGATGACTGAGCAGGAGCAGGGCTCCCACAGCATGGCTGGCCTCACCCCGGCACGCCTGCTCAGGTCTCAGGGGGCCCTGATTGGCCGTGACCTTGACTGGAAGCAGAGATGTGCTTGGACGTGGCAGGGGCCGGCGTTGGCCTAGAGTCAGCCCATCACCTTGTGGGGTGTTTCACAGCCCAGTGGATTGTTAGGCCCCATTTTCAGTGACCCCTCCCCACCTGGGCAGGGGACCCCGGTGTGGCTCATCCACCACGCTGAGGGGCAGAGAGGTGCCCTGCAGTTCTCCAGGCCTTTGCTGGCTTGGGTGGGCGCGGCAAGCCATGGCCCGGCTTTGAAGTAGACGCAGCTGCTCCCAGATGCCACAGAAGCCACGGACTCTGGGGGGCAGGGCAAGTGTGTCCACCTCCAGGAGGTGGGGCCGAGGCCAGAGGAGACCGTGCACGGCCGTGGGGAGGCTGCCGTGTGCTGCCCTGCCCTGCCGCCCGCCTCTCGTGCCGCACTCGGAGCATCTGTGTGCTCTCACCGTCCATCCTCATGGCTCTCCAGGGCCGTCTGTCTGCTGCCACCCCTACCCCGCTCCTGAGTGCCCCCGGCCCCCAAGAAAGAAGCCTGGGCAGGGGTGGGAGCTAACGGGATGGACAAGCCTCTGCCTCCTCAGCACACAGCCTGCCTTCTCACCCCAGAGTTGGCACCACCCTGGAACCTTCCAGAAGTCTGGCTGCCGGCTGCCTGAGCAGACTGCTCAGAGCCAGGCAGGTGCTGACTGTTAGCACCTCCGGGCCACTCTGCACCCACCTGAGCACGTGGTTTCTGAGTGGAGGGCTCCACGGGCAGGCACGTGGCTGCCCCCCTCAATGGGCTGTGCTGTCCTGCCCCACGCCCAGTGGCCCCCATGCACCGCTGCGCCATCCTCCTGAGGAGACCAGCCTGTCGAGAGTCCTCAGAGTCCTGGGCCGCAGATGGGGCGAGGTGTCTCCTGGCCATCATGCACCCTCGGGGCTCCCTGCCCAGCACGAGCGGCTGTGGGCAGCCTGCACCCTGGGTCCCACCAGCAGTCCACTTCTGCTTCTCCGTAGCCTGGACCGCAGTCGGCTGCCCTTCAGCTTGTTGACCACCCCCCCCATATCCCTGTCCAAACCCCATCCTCTCATGAGCCGTCTGCTGTGCAGCCACAGGTCCCTCCCCAGCAGAGGCCAGGTCCCTGCCACCCTGGGGACCAGGAGGTCAGCCCCTGAGAGTGCAGACGCCCCAGGGAAGTGGCAGACAAGGTGCAGGTCGGGGCCAGAGGGCTGCTCCCATCTGCACAGGTGGCCCTGGAGTGAGGCCCAGCCGCATGCTGCCGCCATCAGCCCCTGTGTTCTGCACTCTGTTTCACCCCGAATCCGGCGGCACAGCCTGTTCGAGCCCACGCCGCCCATCCTCTGGGGGCCACACAGCGGCAGGAAGCCGCCCTCGTTTGGGCTGCAGGGCCCCAGTCTCTGAGCAGATGTGGGTGGGAAGCTGCCTGGTCTACATGCACCCCAACTTCTCAGGGACACTGCCCAGGCCTGGCTCTGAGAGGGAAGCACCGATAATCCAGTGTCCCCGGCCAGGTGGAAGCCTCAGTCCCAGGCCCTCTGTGGAGGCCAGAGGGTATTGGCTTATTTTCATGGATTTCAAACCCCTTGGAGGAGGGAGCAGTGGTAGGTGTCCTGGGTCGTCTGGAGCAGAGACCTGTTTGTGAATCACGAGGTGGCTTCCATGGTGTGAGCAGCAGGACCTTGGCATTCACCTCCTAGGTGACCTGTCCACAAGAGATGGGAGAGGCCCCAGAGCACGTGTTCGCCCCTGCGGGGTCCCAGGGGCAGGGGCTTCCCTGGCCGTGTGGGGAAGGACAGGGTGAGGCCACCCTGGTAGGGCAGGGCCCTTCAGAGGCGCTCCTTGGAGAAACAGCCCTGCCCAGCACCCAGACTTTGGGTGGTCTCCCACACAGGTGACGGCAGCCCCACCTGGCAGCAGGGAGCCGCTGGGGAGACCCGTCTGCCCCTCCCGGCGGGTGGGGCGGGTCTCTGACCTGCTGCATGAGAACGAATGGGCTTGTGACGACCTGCTTCACAGAGGGTTTCTCGTGGCTGACGGCTGCTTAGACTGAAGTGGTGACTTTGTCTTAATCTCTCTCTCCACCCACCTTTCTCTGGGACCACCGGGGTGCTGGAGGAGGTGGGTGGGGAGCAGCTCGCTGCCCCTGATGAGCCAGAGGCTGGCTTCGGAAGGTCAGGGGACGGCCTTCTCTCTGCAGAACAACTTCATCAACCTCAGCTTCCTGCGCCTCTTCCGAGCCGCCCGGCTCATCAAGCTGCTGCGCCAGGGCTACACCATCCGCATCCTGCTCTGGACCTTCGTGCAGTCCTTCAAGGTGAGGCCCGGCCCGGCGAGGAGGGCCCGGCCCGGCGTGCACGCCCGTCAGCGCCAGCTGTCCCGGTCTCATTTGGGAGGACGCGCACCTTATCCGGAGAGCATCCCGCGGATCCCCGTGGGCCCTGCTGGTTTTTGCTGGGGGAAGGAGGCAGTTGCCTGGGGGAGGGGCTTGGCGGGGGGACGGGTCTGGGCTGGGTCTGGGCTGACCCCCTCCCTGCGCCCCACAGGCCCTGCCCTACGTGTGCCTGCTGATCGCCATGCTGTTCTTCATCTACGCCATCATTGGCATGCAGGTGCGCACGCCCGCCGGGCCGCAGGAGGGCCAGGCCACCGCCCACAGGGGAGCAGCGGCGGGCTGACGCTCCGCAGACAGTTCCATGAGCAGGTGCCACGGGAGCACTTGGGGAGCTGACCTGAGGGAGACTGTTCTGTGGATGGGGGGCACCTGCTCTTGGGGGTGTCCCAGGCACACGGCAGAGGGGCCACTGGGCCCCGTGGTGCTGAGCATCCGAGCTCAGCCAGGGAGTGGCAGCTGGCCACCGTGCTGGTCCGGCAGCAGTTCTGAGGGACAGCCCTCCACTCTTTTGCGGGGACACATGGCTGAAGTCCGTGGGGTCAGATCCCGTCCTGGCATGTGTCATGTCTACCTTGCACAGTGTAGTCTGTCTTCATTTGGCCAGAGAACGCTGTGCCCGTTACTTGGAAAAATGGAAAAGGTACAGCAGAGTCCCCGTTACAAACCTCTGTCATCTGGCCACTTCCCACAGAGGGGTGGCAGGCAGGTGGGCCCAGAGGCGAACGTGGCGGGAGGGCCAGTGTGTTAGAGGTGAGCTGAGCACGGGAGTTGCAAGTCAGTCTGGGACTGAGAAGTCCTGCTTCCCAGGGGCCGAGCCTGACACTCTGGGAGACAAGCACACTATTCCTGCCGTGGGCTGGCTTTGCAGAAACAAAGTCGGGGGCTTGCTTTTTGTGGATTGTGACAATTTGTAAATTTTCCACCTAGATTCCAGGTTTTTTAAATTGGATTTTATTTATTTATCTTTAGACAGAGGGGAAGGGAGGGTGAAAGAGAGGGAGAGAAACATCCCTGTGTGGTTGCACCTCGCGTGCCCCCTACTGGGGACCCGGCCTGCAACCTAGGCGTGTGCCCCGACTGGGAATCGAACTGGCAGCCCTTTGTTTCACAGGCCTGTGCTCAATCCACTGAGCCGCACCAGCCAGGGCTCTAGATTCCAGATTTTAAACTGAGAACGGTTATTGACACATCCGCATTTCTCACCTTGAGAAACAATGAATTGAAATGTATAGAAGCCCATGGTGGTATCCACCCAGAAATTTAGAAAGAAGCTTCAAGACGACCTACCAGAGCTGTTGCCGGCATGGTCCTGTGTGCCGCCCGAGGCCATCTGCCTGGCTCTGGGTCCCCCTCCTGGAGGTCACCTGGCCTGTAGGAGGCTCCCTCCGGGCCTTCCCCGCACCCAGGGGCAGTCTGCTGGGCAGCCCCTCTGCACCCGGTCCCAGCTCCAGGAGCGGTGGGCTGGCCTGCAGCCTGCGCCCCCGTTTCAGGTGTTTGGGAACATCGCTCTGGACGACGACTCCAGCATCAACAGGCACAACAACTTCCGGACGTTTCTACAAGCCTTGATGCTGCTGTTCAGGTGTGTTGTGTGGGAGGTCACCTTGTTCTACCGTCTGCTCCTCAGGGCTCCTGGGCAGGGGACACCCCATGGGCAGGTCACCTGGGGGCCTGGGCCAGGGGGCCTTCCCACCTTGCTGCGGCTCTGGGCTGCAGCCGAGAGGCCGCCTGCGAAGCTGCTGCCGCAGAGGTCTGGGAGGACAGAGACACTCGGCAGGGCCTTGTGTGGGGTGCTGGCCTCAGCCTCTCCGGTCGCGCACCTTCCTGAGTGCAGGGACCTGTGGGCTCAGGGAGAAGCGGGGCAGCAGGGAGCCTCGTGGGACACAGGGTAGAGCTCAGTGACCCAAGGCCCCAGTGGGCCCGAACTGCCGGTTGGAGGGCATCTCCGCCCACCTCCACTGCTCACAGGTGCTGCCGTGCTCTGGGCTCTGGGGGGCAGCCCAGCCCCCTGGCGGAGCCCCAAGGGGCACAGGGCTTATTTCGGGCTCAGGCCGCCCAGGAAGGTGTGCTCAGCACCCCCAGCCCCGCCGTTCTCAGGCTTTTCTGAGGCTGGGGGCTGTCGATGTTCCCGGTATGAGAACAGAGGAGGGGGCACAGGAGGTGGGGAGAGGCTGTGCCTTGCAGTCTCCAGAGTGTCCCCACCCCACGACAAACAGGAAGGAAGAGTGAGGTGGAGGGACGTCCGACCCTGCCCACCTGCCAAGGGCTTCCCAGCTGGGCTGCTGCAGGGCTGCCCTGGGGCCCGGCTCCGGCTCTTCTCTGGGCAGGGGCGGCCTCGGGCCTCATTGGGTGGACGGAGCTGCGTGGGGAGAGTCCTCTGACCCCTGTTCTGTGTTCCAGAGGAGCGAGCCCCCTGAGGCCCGCACTTGCCCCGCGTAGCGTCTGTCCTCTGAACTTCGGCTGGGCCGTTAATTCTGTGTCTCGGTCACTAATGTCCCTCCTCACGCCACGAAAGTCCTGAGGCAGGCCTCGGGTGGGGGCCTGGGCCTTCACTCTCCAAGGTCTCCCTTCCCCCCGATCTCCATGTCACAGGTGCACACCCTCACCCGGCAGGCGTGGCGAGGGCTGAACCGCCTCCCTGCAGAAGGGCCCTCGTCCCTGGTCACCATCAGTGCGCACCGGGCCCAGCTTCTGCCCGGGGTGGGACACACAGGTGCACAGGGGGGACCCAGGCCTCTGGCCTGCCTGCGGCTCTAGTGCATTCCTGGCCTCTGTGGCTAGTTGCCTTGGAGGGCCCTTCAGGTGGCTGCACAGGGTGGGGGGTTCGAGGGGAGTTCAAGGAGCCGTGGAGGCCAGTGCGGCTGGTATGGACTGAGCAGGACAGGCTTCGGGGTCAGGAAGGGCAGGCGGCAGCCCCGTTGGGCTGTGGGCAGTCACATGATTTTGGCTTCTGCCGTCAGTGGTGAGATCCGGCCTGTTTCTTGTGTGCCTTTGGGCTGCAGGGCGGGGCAGGGCCGGGTGTTGGGAAGCAGCCACAACAACTCGGGGTGGTGGCTGCCACGGAGCCCGGGTGGCGGGAAGCCCTGAGGGCTGTTTCTCACAGGGAGATGAGCTGATGGACGGACAGGAAGCGGTGAGGGTGCGAGGCAGGAGGCAGGTGCTAGCCGGAGGGCTGGACCAGCCTCGAGGGCGCGGGACGTCCGGCAGGCCAACGTGGCTCTGGGGCACCCGCCGGGGGCTCCCTCCCGGCCTCCCGGGCTGGGGGCCGCTTTCGTGTCTGAACGACGAGGGCCGCGTTCCGGAAGGAGCCGCCCGTCGCCCAGGCCTCTCGGCTGCGGCTCTCTGCGGGCGGGCACCCAGGCCTCACCACGCTCCCCTCCTCAGGAGCGCCACCGGCGAGGCCTGGCACGAGATCATGCTGTCCTGCCTCAGCAACCAGGCCTGCGACGAGCACGCCAACGCCACCGAGTGCGGCAGCGACTTCGCCTACTTCTACTTCGTCTCCTTCATCTTCCTGTGCTCCTTCCTGGTGAGTGCGCCGCGGCGCCTCCGTCCTTCTGGGCCCCGCTCCGCGACCCGTGCCCCACGGCCAGCTGATCCTTCAGACGCGACCACCATACACGCCCCGAAGGGACCACCCGGCAGCGAGCGCCACGGAGCCCTGCCACGGCAACTGTGCCACGGGTGTCCGGCCCTGCTGAGGTGCGGGGCTGAGCCGTGCGGAGCCCAGGGGATTTGGCTGGAGCTGTCGTTGGGCTGGCAACAGACTGGATTTCATTGCAGGTCATTGGGAGCCTCTGGGGGACACCGGCAGGGGTGGGACATGGTCTGCCTGCCCTGTCAGGCCTCGCTCTGCTGCTGCTCCTGGTCAGGGGAGCGTGGAGAGAGCACGGGGGGTGGCAGTGTCCTAGAGCAGGGTGGCAGGGAGCGTGTCAGTGCCACCAGGCCGCCATCTAAAGGCGGAGCCAGCAGGATGGGTGACGGAGGGACAGCTGTGTCCTGAGGTTTCCTGGGTGAGTGGGAGCACAAGAGCGGCAGGGACGGGACTGGGGAGGGAGGCCCGAGGGACGCCGCACAGCCCTCTGGGCCGCAGGGGTCAGCGTGTCCTCGGTGGAGTGTTCGGCACGTCGGTGGGGCCAGATGATGCTCTCCTGGCCCCTGGTACCCAGACCGTGGTCCAGAGACCCCTGGCTGAAGCAGTGCCCCAGCGCTCGGCAGAATGCAGGTTCCGGGGCCTCCAGGAGAGGGACCCGTGGGTCTGGGTCTTAACACACTTTGCACATGATTCTGGGCACGCCCGACTCTAAGAACCCCGAGCAGAGTGCGATTGGAGAAGCCGAAGACGGAGGCAGCTCTTCAGGCGCCCGGGGGTGGGAGCCCCGGCCCAGAGGCGGAGAAGCTGTCAGGGAGGCCGGTGGGGAAGCAGGCGGGCAGCGCCCCAAAGCGGAGGGAGGGAGGGAGGAAGCGTCGACACGGGGAAGGCTGTCGGGCAGTGAAGGAAGATGAGGCTGGCAAGAGGCGCCCACTGGATGAGGGAAGGTGGAGACCACTGTGACCGTCAGGAGAACAGGCGTTTGCGAGGTGGGCCCCGTCCTCCCGTGGCAGGGCTACACCGTGAGGAGTGGCGAGCAGCGTGGCAGGAGCTGGCACGGTGTGTCTGTGGCCACGACTGAGCAGGACCGGCCACCCAGCCGGAGCTGTTTCCAGCCACACTCACTCCTTGGTGCTGTGGGCGGAGCAGGGTGGGGTCCAGACTTGGGGTTCCCAGGCCAGTGTGAGGAGGGAGAGGAGGGCCGTGTGAGGGATTTCAGTACTTGACCCAGGAGCAAAGCTGGGGACAGAGGGAAGGGACCGGAGGGGGGGCACAGGGCCCTGGGGCACAGAGGACCTCACGTGGAGCCCATGTGTCGGGGGAGTGAGCCAGAAGGTTAGGTGACATGGGCTGGGAGTGGGGCAGCCCGAGCTAGGACTTTGCAGGCAGTAGTGGTAGCTCTGGTGAGGGCCAAGCTTAGCACTCAGTCAGGAGAACAAGGAGCTGAGATGACGGTGGGCGGAGCACAGGAGGCCAGGGGCAGAGAAGCCAGGCTGGGGCTGCCCCCATCTGTGGGCACTAACAAGCACAAGGATGGTAAGAGTCAGGTTTCATCCGGAAAAGCACCCCAGGCACCAGATGTCCCCCAGGGGAGGGGAGGTTTGTGGGCTCTGAGCGTGGAAGAGCAGGGGCACGTTTTCTCGAGAGGATGGTGGGGAGGGGCACACCCACGTCGCAGCTAAAGCAAGAAGAGAGCACCCAGGACGAAGACATGAGGGCTTCGGCTGAGGGTAGACTGAGTCCTGAAGGTGCAGTGAAGGTGGGGGGTTGGCCAAGGTGTGCGTCTGGGACAGGTGAGCTTGCATGTCGACAGAGGAGTGTAGAAAAGTCTAGAGAACTGTCTCACTAGTCGCCAGAAACCAAGTATGGAAAGTGCATGTTGGGATCGCCCTCCCTCTGATCCCTAAGAAGACTCTTTTCTAAAAAAATCCTCACCAAAGAACATGCTTACTGATGTTAGAGAGCAGAGAAGGGAGGTCGAGAAACACCAGTCGGTGCCTCTTGTACGCGTCCCCGGGCAGGGGGGCTGAACCTGCATCCTAGGCATGTGCCCTGACCAGGAATCGAACCTTCGACCTTTCACTCTGCAGGGTGACGCTCCAACCAACTGGGCCGCACTGGGCAGGTCTCAGAAGACCTTCTGTGGGCAGCGGGGAGGGCAGGCTTTCTGGAGAGTCACTGCCTCGTAGGTAGTGGGGGCTTTGGTCTCCATGCATCTCAAAGGGTGACTTGCACCCAGAGTCCCTCAGGTCTGGTTTGGTCTGACAGAGAAGTGGCGGCAGGAACAACAGGATTTCGATTTGGGGGCATCTGGCAGGACCAGGCTAGGCTGGGACACCTGGACCTGAGGAGCAGTGGGCAGGACAGCCGCTCACAGCTGCTGACTTAGTCGCCATGCCGAGTCCCACGGGCTCCCGAGGACGAGGAGCTGGGGATTGGTGTCGTCCTCGTCACCACGACACACCGGGCCCGCAGAGGTGCTGAACGCCGTGTCGGCCTGTGTGTGGGACCAGCTACTGCAATGAACAAATTTCTAGAAGGACACAAATCACTGTGACTGACTCAAGAAGAAACGGAAAGTCCAGGTAGACCTGTAATGAGTAATGAGCTTGAATCACTAATGAAAAACACCCTCTAAAAATGAAGTCCAGGAACAGATGCGTCACCGGTGAACCCCACCTAACAGTAGAGGGGGGATCAGCGCCCGTCTCCCACGCACTCTTCCGACAGAACGGGGGAGGGGGAAGCACTTCTGGGCTCATTCTGCAAAGTCAGCACCATCTCGTCACAAAACCAGACAAAGACACGACCAGAGGAGAAAGCTGTGCACGTCCTGCGTGAGTGTGGATGTGAGTGTCCGGAACAGGACGCCGAGACTGGACTCCATCAACACAGAGCGTCACACACGGTGACCGGGTGGACCCTTGCAGGGATGCGCGGACAGGACAGCACACGAAAGTCAACCAACCTCATAAACCCCACCAACGAGGAAAACTCCCCACGGTCATCGCAGTAGATTTGGAAACGGCACTGGACAAAATAAAACACGCGTTCCTGATAAAAACAGTGAACAAACAAGAAGAGGACTTCCCGAACACGGTGAAGAGCTTTTGTGGAGATGCACAGCTGACCTCAGGTTTCATGGTGAAAAACTGCCAGCTTAAGCCCAAAGAAGATGTGAAAGGCATCTGAATGGGAAGGACTTGCCGGTGACACTGTTGCACACACAGAAAATCCCAAAGTGCACACACACGCTCTCACCGGAGCACAGCTATGGCTAAGAGAGGAGTCCGCCGAAGTGCCAGGCCCAGAGCGAGCCCACGGCCGTCCGTGTGCTCCCGCGCTCCAGCAGCGAACAGTCTGAGAGGGAAGTCGAGAAGTAACCCTATTACCAGTCGTATCCACAGAAATAAAATGCGTAGGAATACACGGATCCCATGGAGGCGAAAGACTCGCACACCAGAACTGCAAAGGTTGCTGAAAGCAAAGCAAGGAAGCCTGACCAAGTGGACAGGCGTCCCTGTCCGTGAGTCAGCAGGCGATGGCACCCCACGGCGGCTGGCAGGTGCCATAGCCTCGCCCCGTCGGGGTCCCTGCAGTCTTTCTTGGCAGAACGGGAAACACCCGTCCTCAGATTCACATGGAGTTTCAAGGAGCCCAAGCAGCCAACACAACCTTGAAGAAGGAAGAGAAAGTTAGAGCACGCAAATTTCCCGAAGGTTTAGTACAAAGCTCCTGTCATCAGAACAGTGTGGCCACATAGACATTTCTGCCTCCGGGGCCGTGGCCACGCAACGTGGGACTTGCGGTTTCCTCAGCCAGCGGTGCAGCGACAGCCGGCCCTCCGTGTGCAAAGGACTGAGGGGGGATGCTCCCCGCACTCCACCAAAACCAATTAGAGACCCAAACATCGCCGCCTAAGCTGTAAAACTCTTACGAGAAAATGTAGGGTAAAAATCATCTAGACCTCAGACTTACCAAAATCATGAGCAACATGAAACAAATAAGCGGAACTACTCAAAATTAAAAACTTTTTTGCATCAAAATACATTGTCAATGATGTGAAACAGTCTCTAAGGACTAGCAGAGAATGTTTTTACCCATCACATATCTTAGAGGGGATTAATATCCAGAATGTATAAAGAACCCAGCAGCTCAACAACAAAAAGACGAGCAACCACGTAAAAATGGGCAAAGAATCAGAACAGACCTCTTTCCAGAGAGAAAAACAGGGCGCGGCTGAGCACCGAAATGCTCCCCGTCCTGTGCAGGGACTGCAGATTGGAGCGACGGTGAGGTGCTGCTCGCGGCCACCGGGGGGCGCTAAGGATGGATTCTTAAAGGGAAATAGGCACTTCTACATTTCCAGGTAGGAAGGTAAAGCAGCAGGGGCGTCTCTGAAAGAACAGGTTCGAATTTTCCCCCAAATTAAGCCCAGATGCACCACGTGGCCCAGCAGTTCCACTCGAGAGAAACGGAATGTCCACACGGACTTGGACAGGATCGCTCCCAGCGGCACGAGCCGTGAGAGCAGGAGGTGGCAGCGACCCAGCGTCGTCGGCAGAGGGTCGCCGGGGTCTCCGCCTGTGAGGGAGCGCCATCTGGCCCGGAGAGGGCGTGGGCCTCCCACGCGCACCGCCGCCCACGCGAGGGGCTCTCAGAAACATCGCGCTGCGTGCAGAAGCTGAGCCCCGAAGGTCATGTTGGATGACCGACTCCTTGTATAGGAAATACCCCGGACTCACAGATGCTCAGATACGGGAAGGAGGCTGGCGGTTTCCGGACGGGAGCAGGGGAAGGGCTGCAGGAGGCGTCCTCTGCGTCCCGGGAACAGAGTGGAACCAGGGGCGTGGTGGGCGCACGGCGTTGTGTGCGTGCTGAACGCCGCTGGCTGCACCGCAGAATGGTCTTCCCGTGAGCAAACCGTTAATCGTGCGGCGTCACTGCCGCCCTGGAAGGCTCGCTCAGAGGGGAGGAAGGGGATGGTGGGGCGGTGGTGGCGGGAGACCTGACAGCAGCGTGGGCCGTGGTCAGGAGATGAGGGGCCTGGTTCAGACGGGGCCGTAGAGTTGAGAGCGAAAGCCTTCGGAGGTTCCCTGTGGTTACCAGTAGACCTCTGGGGTCTCGGCTGCTGGTCCGGCCCCGGTCGGGGAGGAGCGGCGGGGCGTGGACAGGCTCTGGCTCAGTCGACCGACCTCTCCGTCCTTGACGCTCCCCTCAGACTTCGGCTGGAGGGCCAGGCTGGAGGGCCAGGCTGGAGGGCCAGGGTGCCGGCAGGGCAGGCTGAGGTCTCTGTGTGCCACCTCTTCTCCTTCCTGTCCCGCAGATGTTGAACCTCTTTGTGGCCGTGATCATGGACAATTTTGAGTACCTTACGCGGGACTCTTCCATCCTAGGGCCTCACCACCTGGACGAGTTCGTCAGGGTCTGGGCTGAGTACGATCCGGCTGCGTGGTGAGTGCGGCGCCCTGCTCCGAGGGCCTGGGGCCCAGGGCCCCCACTCCCCGTGGGGAGGCGCCGCGTCCCCCTCCTGGGCGGTGCTCTCCTTCTCACCCTGCACTTCTAGAAACTCCCCACACTCAGAAATTCTTTTTGAATCTTCAGTCCAGCCCTTAGGACGTTACCTGGGGGTCTTGAAACATTTCGGGGGGCACTTGTGAGGCTCGGGGCCCTTACTGGGTGGCCCATCGCATAAGGGGCCCTGGAGACAGCGGGGGGCCCATCTCCTAGGCCACCTCGTACCCCTGGAGCTTGGAGGCCTGCGTGGGCCCCCCTGGGGCGTTCTCCCAGCAGGCACAGCTGCTCCGCCCCCTCTCTGGGGGATAGGAGCCACGCGCCCCTCTGCGTCCACAGCCCAGGCTGCAAATAGTGGGTGCTTGGCGAGCTTTTGCTGAGGTGGGGTGAGCCGCCGGGAAGGGTGTGGTGTGTGTTTCCGTGCGGTGGAAAGACTGTGTCTGTCGTGTGAGTGAGGGGGTTCGTTTCCAAGAGGAGCAAGGGTCTCGTGAATGTGGTTTGGGGTCGAGCTGGTCTGAGACCACGTTTCCGGGGAGAGTCCCGCGGGGCCCGCCTGTGTGTGCGTTGTCACTCGTTCACCTGCGTCTTCACCCGCTCAGCTCTGCGGACGGAGCTGGAGTAGAGTGAAGGCAGGAGGGGCCGAGAGACCCGGCTCCCAGGTGTGGGCGGGCCTGCACACGTCCTGCCCTGTCCTCCAGTGGCCTCTGTGTGGAGCGAGCACTGGGGCTCTGCCGCCTTCCTCCACAAGCAGAGGGTCCTCGGGGCTTTCTGACCCCCAGCCCCCACACCCCCTCCAGCCAACTTCCCGGAAGGGCCGAATGAGGCCCTCGCCCTTCAGCCCTATCCCGGGGGCTCTGGCGGCGCCTCCGGTTCTCACCAGTGGGGCACAGGCGTGGCCTCCAGCCATGTTTTCATGGCGCATGAGGCCGAGTCCGAGGCCCAGAGGGGCCTGTTGTCCTGGCTGAGGGGCCACCCCAGGTTCTCTGGTCAGGAAGGCCCGTTGGGTCGGAGGGCAGGGTGGCTGCACTCAGGCCTGGCGCCTCTCAGACACAGGCTGCCCAGACTGTGGTGCCGGCAGGAGGAGACTCACCCCGACGTGGCCGGAGGGACACTGCTGTTTCTCGGCACGTTTCCTCTGGGGGAGGCTGCGCTGCAGGAAAACACTGTTTGGGGTGGGACTTGGACCAACGGGCAAAGGCAGGTCGGTGCAGGCCTGTGGGGGGAGGACACTTCCCCATTGTTGTGAACCACAAGCCTGGGACCCCCAGTCCACCCAAATCAGAGGTGCGGCCACAGCTCCCACCCACCTTACTGCTCCCACGGGGCCGGGGCTGGAAACACAGGTGGCTTCAGACACTGGGAGAGGCCTCTGAGCAGGGTGGATGGTGCTTGGAAGCTCACTGGCCTCTGTGACAGATGCCAGGGCGCGGTCCCCTTCGGCCCCCAGGGGATCCCTGCTGGGTCCTCCATCCAGGGGAGACTCTGAAACAGCAGCAGGACTTGTGGAGTTTCTTTGTGTGTGTGCGCGTGTGTTCACCTGTGTGTCTGTGTGAATGTGCACACAACTGTACGTGTGCACGCATGTGGCAGCACGTGTGTGTGCTGTGTAAGCGCCTGTTGGGGGCGTACCCACGTGCACATATCCGTGCGTGCTGGGGGAGAGGAGGAGGCTCAGAGTCCCTGCTCCCCCCACCCCTCCCTGTTGCCTCAGCACTTAAAGGGGCCCCCCCGCCACGCCCTCTGTGAGCGACGTCCGCTTGTCCTGATGCACATCACCTGTGCAGTGAGCCTGCTGAGCACCCAGCGTGTGGGGCCCGGTGTCCACGGGGTCTCTGTAGAGAGAGAAGCCAGCCTGCGGGGCTGGGCTGTGTCTGAGGGGCTGAGTCAGAGCTGGTGGGGGCTGACCCCGGTGATGGCGGCAGGTTGGTGGACGGGTGGGTGGAGCTGCGGGTGCAGGTGGCGGAAGCCCAGTGCATCTGGCTGAAGGGAGAGGCTAGCGAAAGGCAGCTGGGACAGGTGGAGAGACACCTTGAAAGCGGGTGAAACGAGCAGCTTTGACCTTGGTTCATAGGCCGTGGAGACAGTGTTGTAGTCCCAGCGACAGTGTCAGGCCCACAGTTTTGATGTGGTGGTGCCCGAGGGGTTTGGCGGCAGGAAAGAGGTGAGGCCAGAACTGGAGGAGACGGGGGCCGGCTCCCTCTGGTGCTGCGGTGTTGGCAGGACTCGGGGGGAGGCCAGCTGGGACCTGCTCTTTCCACCCTGGTTCCAGAAGTGAGGTCTCGTGGTGGGAACTGAGCGGACTGAGGGGACGCGGTGCAGGGAGGAGAAGCCAACCCTGGGGCGCGGGGGTCCTCTGCAAGACCCCGGGTTCCAGGGGAGGCTCTGGCTCAGGGAGGCGGAACTGTCTGGAGAGCCCCCTGGGTTTCAGAGAGCTCACTGCCGGGAGGGGGGGCTCAGTGAGCACCACCAGGTGGGGTGGGGCTGGTTGTGTGTGTGCAGAGCCCACAGACTGCTCCGGGCCCTGCTCCGGGGGCTCCCTGACCCAGGCCCCACCAGGGAGCTGTCTGTCCAGCACCCGGCAGGTAGGGCGGGTGGCAGGACGGGCACCTGAGCCTCGGTTGCGTAACTTGTGATGTTTCCTTTCCAGTTGCCGGATTCATTATAAGGATATGTACAGTTTGTTGCGTTGTATTGCGCCACCCGTTGGCTTAGGGAAGAAGTGCCCTCGTAGGTTGGCCTACAAGGTTTGCAACTTCAGAGCCTCCATCTGACATACTCCTCCCTGCCCGAAACCAAACACAGCACACACTCCCTGCCTGGTTTGGGAATGAGGACACCGCACCTCTGTCCTCCCACCCTGCCCCACCCCACCCTGCCCCGCACTACAACTTCCGGATGCTTTGGTCCCCGGCTAACCTCCCTGACCCTCCAGCTGGCAGGGACAGACAGCCTGCAACTTGGCGCACACAGCGCTTTCGGGCTGGGCGGTGAGCTCCACCGCTGGCTGCTGGGTGGGGGCCAGGGGCCAGGTCTCGCCCAGCTCCCCCCTCTACCCTCCAGCTCTCGAGGATGGGCTGATGGTCAAAGAAACTGGAGGCCCAAGGATCAGAAGAGAGGGCATGGGCACAAGCAGACCAGTAGCTGCTGCCCCTCTGGGTCCCAAGAGCCCAACAACCCCAGGGTCTTTGGTCCCTAGGGGTGCAGAGGATGGAGAGGGCCCTCCTGCCTCCTCTCCAGACTGACCTGCAGGCTGAGGCTGGCAGCCATGGGCAGAGGGCCAGGCCCAGTGGCCAGAACATGACTGTGTCTCTGAGACCCCACACAGGTCCTACAGGCCGGTCCCATGGGTGATGGTGAGACTTCAGGTCTGTCTCCCTGGGGAAGAAATGGTCATTGGCCACCAGACACTCTCCCGAATCTGGAGCCGTAGCCATGTGCTGGCCCCGCCCTACCCCTGGCGCAGTGTGAGGAGGGGGCAAAGGTGGCTGCCCCCACCCCATGCCCACCCGCAGTCCCCATGTCCTGCCCAGTCCTGACCTCAGCAGCAGCCCTGCCCAGGGCCGGCCTCGGGCGTCTCTGGGCTTGGAGCAAGACTTGCCTTGTCCAGTGTGTCTGGAGCCCCAGGGCGCCCGCAGCACGGCGCAGCTCTGCCCTGGTTTTCTGGCTTGTTTCAGACTTCCCTCCGTTTTTTGCCTGCCGGCTCACTTGGAGGCAGCCCAGCACTGAGAGGAGCTGGGTGCCCCAGACGGCTCCGGGCCGCCTCCGGTCTCACGGCCCTGCCGGCCTGCTCCCTGCGCGGAAGCGGCCCTTTTCTGACCCGACGCTGCCCGTGGTCTCTGCGAGTGTGCAGCCGGTGCTAACCACCCAAAGGCGCCCCGACGCAGCCCTTCCTCACCCCTCCATGTTCATTAGCTTGACGCCACCCGCCCACCGAGGCGCGGGCTGGAGTGCAGGGGGTGGGGGCCCAAGGGACCCAGTGGAGCGGAGAGGCCCTACTTTCGTGACCATCCTTCTGGCGTTCACTCCGACACTGGTTAATGGATCTGTTTTCTTCTCTGCTTCTTCCCGCTCCCCCGCCCCCTCCCGCGGACCCTCTGCCTCTGCCTCCCGGGGCCGGGCCTCCAGTGGGCGCATCACGTACAGTGACATGTTCGAGATGCTGAAACACATGTCCCCGCCCCTGGGGCTGGGGAAGAAATGCCCTGCTCGAGTGGCGTACAAGGTAGACCCTGGCCCTGCTCCCCAGAGGCTGTCTGTGCTGGGGCTGGCCTCCCATCGCCTGTCAGGGCTTGTCCGTCCGTCTGTCTGCCACTCCGCTGTCTCACTGTCTGTTTCTTTCCTCTGCCATCTCTGCTCTCTCCCCAGACAGAGGGACACAGACACCGCAGCGGTGTCTCCGCACTGGCCCCTGGTCCCCTGGGTGGCCCCGGGAGCCCCGAGAGGCTCAGGGAGACAGAGACAGAGTGTCCCCTGCCCGTGCTCCCTCCCTCTCCTTCCTGGATGAGAGTGCAGGCCGGCCTCTGCGGCAGAGGCTCCTCTTCTGGGTGCAGCTCCGCCCTAGGGCCTCCCCGAGGAGAGGGGTCTGAGGTGGGAAAGGCACCTAGCCACACAGCCCAGGCCCGGCGGCCGCAGCCCAGCAAGGACACGCATCTGAAGGGCCTTGCGAGCCCCCGGTGGCCTTGAGGGGAAGGAGGTCGAGAGGCTCCTGCAAGGGCCACTGCGGAGGGAGCAGCCTCAGGCCCAGGTGGCCCTGCGATGCCCCCCTCCTGACCCCCATCTCTGAGGATGCAGCTGGCTGAGCTGCAGGAAGGGGCTGAACTGAGGGACACCTCCAGGTTTCCCTCCTCGCGTGGCCCCTGCTCCCACCTGCCCATGCGTCCTGTCACCCCCTGGTATCCTGCAGCACCTGCCCCCCGGAAGCCCTCCCACAGCCCCGTACCCCCAGCAAACGTCCAGCATGTGTCTGGAGCCTTCCTGCAGCCTCCCTCTCTCTGAGTGAGCTTCCTGCCAGAGCTTCCATGTGTCTGGTGCTGTCCGCACTGCCTGTCTCTGAGCTCTGCTTCCATATGTCTGTCGCCTGGCCCAGCACAGCCTTTGGGGGAGGAGTGGGTGCCTCTGGTGTCTCCCTCAGCCCCCCGCCTGGCATGAGCATCTGGCTTCTTGGAGGCCCTGCATGCAACACCACAGCCTTGACCCCAAGAAGGAGAGCTCTGTCCACACCGATACCAGGGCCCGGGGGCTGCAGGGCCCATGGTGGCCTTGGAACCCCACCCCAGCTGTGCTGGCCACCTCCAAAGTTCTGGGCATGAAGAGGCCAGGATGGAGGGGGTAGGTGGGCTTCACGAGCTGGGGAGGGGGCAGGAGATGCACAGGGTGCTGTGGCCAAGAGGGCCTAGACCCAGTGCACGGAGGTCTGTCTGTCCAGTGCTCTGCTGCTTGCTGAAATTCCAGGCCCTCTGGGGGAAGGTGCCCTGGACAGAGCTCTCCTCTCGGAAATCACCTGCTTTGCTCCTCCTTTGCGGTTCCATGATCCCTGAGTCCCCTGGAGGGGAACCCCCTTGCCTCTCCCACTGCCACCCAGTGGGTCTGCAGGGATGCCATGCTTCCTGGTGTGCACCGCACAGGCGCCGTGTGAGGTGCTGGGACTGTGATCGGATGTCCAAGCGGGGCTTTGCCAGCATTCGGGGACAGGATCTGGGTTCGTGTCTGCAGGCACGTGTTCCGTCAGGCTTAGGGTTAAATTTGGGGGCAGGATGCTGGGGCGGAGGGTCGGCAGACACAGAGGGCCCTGTGCCTTCATTTCTAGCTCCCGCTCTGTGGTTGCTGGGGAAGGACAGGTGGGATGTGGTGTCCCTTTGTGTTTGGGACGTTGCAGACACAGCTGTGCCCCTTTGCCTCTTGGAGGGTACATAAACCCTTCAAGCTTCAGGCCCTGTATGCGTCACAGACCCAACTGCTCTGTGCTTGGAGGCTGAGGAGGGGAAAGGGGACTTCGCGCCTGCAGGGGCACTGCCCCCCCGGCTGGTCGGAGGACTTGTATTCCTGCAGAACTGCCCGAGCCTGTCCCTCCTGCCTGCCCCCACCACCATCCCTGCAGCTGGCTGAGCCCAAGGCCCATGCAGTCCCAGCTCTTCTGGGTCTGCCCACCTGGACCTGGGCTCTCTCCCAGGCCTCCTGGCTGGCTAGTGAGAGCAGAGCCATCTTGGGACTGAGGGCTGCTGTCCAGGCTGCGTTCTCGGCCACCCATCCCTTGTCCAGGCTCCAGCCCGTGGCTGGAAGGGATGGGGTTGGCAGAGAAGTAAAGACAGGTATCTCCCCTCTTGTCTGTGGGTTGTCCCAGGGCGCAGCAGCCTTAGTCCTGTAAGCCCGGATCCCTGCACCCTGCCGTGGCCAGAGGGTGGGGAGGTCCTCAGCTGAGAAGCCTGTTGTTTAGAGCTCCTGGCCGGCCCCAGCGTGCAAGTCCTTACCTGGACTTGAGCTTTTCTGTAGCCAGGAGAGCCCTCAGCTCAGCTAATGGAAGGGAGGAGTCAGGGGTGAGTGGGAATGCTGGCAAAACTCCCCTCTATTCGACCTTTCTGTCCCAGGCACCTGCAGGGGTCACCTCCAGGGGCCTCCAGCACTGAATGGCCCTGTGGTGGGGCCCCCGGAAGGCCTGGCCCTGACCTGCCCCCCCTTGTCCTCAGCGCTTGGTTCGCATGAACATGCCCATCTCCAACGAGGACATGACTGTCCACTTCACGTCCACGCTGATGGCCCTCATCCGGACTGCACTGGACATCAAGCTGGCTCCAGGTGAGCACAGTAGCCTCGGGGCAGAGGTGCTGAGGCAGGGCCCTTCAGAGCTGCCCCCCAAGGTAGGGGGCAGGGAGGGACACGGGGGCCCGTCTGGCCAGGGCACTGGTTTCGTCCCCTGATAACTGCCCTGCACACCGGCACTGCAGCCCTCCCTTGTCATGCAAGGACACTTGCACATGAGGGGCAGTGAAACGAAATGGCCAGTCCAGGTCACCCAGGCCACTGCCAGTTGCAGCTGGAGCGTGGCCCGGCCCTGCACCCGTGGCCCGTACTACTCCTGCACCCCCGGCAAGCCCAGTGCCACGCCAGGCCCTCTCCTGAGCTCACCAAGAAGACCACATAGTTGGCGCCAAGTCGAAGAGAGAACAAAGCTCCGGCGCGTGCTCCCCACCCTCCCCCTGTGTGATGACGCTTTCCCCTCCACACAGAACATTGGAGTCACCAGAGGGGGGCCTGCACCACCCCTGTCCCCCACACCCCCTCCTCCCTGCACTTGTACCCTTGAGCTCGGCTGACTCCTGTGACGGGTGAGTCCAGGCCAGTCTCCGCCTTGCACACCAGGTCCTGTCCCCATCATCTGCTCTGAGTCTCGCCTCGTCACCTTTCTGTCTGTCCTGGATTGTCTGTGTCGGTACACGAACGTGCTGTTGTGTTTCCCATCTTTAGAAATTCTCTTCCCGTCTGTCACCTTCCCTGTTTGTCTCCCTCCCTTCATAGCGAACCACTCCTCGACAGGCTGGTGTGTGTTGTCTCTGGCCCCTCTGTCCCAGTTGGCAGCGGCTGTCACCGGGCACCACACGACTGCTCTCGTTAGGCGCCCCTTGACCTCCGCCATCTCAGCCCTCACCACGCAGGCCTGTCTGCAACGTCGTCTGAGCTCTCGCTCCCTCCTCCTGCCCCCTCTGTGTCTCTTCTGGTTCAGCTGCCCCCAGTCTCTGACGGCCGTCTGTGTCATTCCCATCTGTTCCCGTGGCTCTCAGCAGCGTGATTCCAGTCTGCTCTCCCAGTTCCGTGTGGCCAGCCCAGCCTCCTCCTGAACCCCTGACCTCTGCGTCCCAGGTGGTGCACCCTCTGCACCTGGAGGCCCAGGAAGCTCCCAGAGCTCACCTGCTCGAACTGGGGCTCTAGAGGGTCCTCGTGGTCTTCTCGGCCCCTCAGAGCAAACTCTCCTTCCAGGGGCTCTAGACGGAAATGTCGGCCATGTTCTCTCTTTTGTTTTTTACCCCATTTCTGACCAATATCTGACCTCTTGTCACTTCTTCTGACTCTACCTTCAAAGTACGTCCAGAATATGATCACTCTCTGCCTTCTCACGTGGCACCTCCTGGTCCAGGCTGCGGTGCTCTCGCCCCCTTAGCCCTCCCACAGTTCGACAGCCAGAAACATCAAGTTGAGAATCAGACTCATGAAGTTGACAAACCTCTATCTGGACGGATCAAGACAAAAAGGAGATAAAACTAACATTAAGAGCCAAAGAGGACATGTGGCTGTGGACCCTGCGAACACTGAACGGGTAACAAGGAAATGTTACGAACAACCAGATGTCAAGCCTGGAACTCAAAGGAAATAGGGAAACTTGACACAAACTGTCAAGTTTATTCAAGAACAGGTGAACTAAAATAGAATGAGTATTACTGTATGTATTAAAGAAATTAACTGCATAGTTAAAAGCCTTCCAACAGAGAAAATCCCAGGCCCAGTGAGTTCCCTCAGGGAAGGCTGCCAAGCATTCATTTAAGGAGGAAATACTGCCAATTCCACACAGACTCCTTCAGAAAGAAGAACAGAGGTGCTTCTCGACTTACCTTACAGGCCAGCGTTATTCAGCTCTCAAAACAGAACAAAGACATGAGGTCTGTCCAGAAAGCGTCCAGTCATGTATCATGAAAACCAGAGACGGTCACAGAAGACTATGCAGGAAGCACTGTGCACAGGACAGTGACACATCAGTGCCCCTCCCAGCAGGCACTTCGGGGCCTCACACAGCTCGCCCAGTCGCCATCGGCTGCCCCGTCCTGTTTTCCTGAATCTCATCGATGATCTGAAGTCTCTTCCCTTTCAAAGGTGATTTGGGGAAAAGGCAGAAGTCACAGGGTATCAAATCTGGGCTGTAGAGGGATTGAGTCACCTGGTTGATTAGATGTTTTGCCAAAAAACTCTGCAAGAGACGTGATGCACGAGCGGGAGCTGCCAGTCACCAGTCGCCCACAGCTGCGGCCTCCTGAATCGTCCAGATAGTTTCTGCAGAGGAGTGTTCAAGCTTAACACAAAATTCGGTGCAGATTCATTGCTCTGTTCGCTCAGTCATTTTGAATGTGACGGCCACACAGTGCACACGCTCACTCAGCGGCATCTACCGCCCCACCGACTAGTGCAGTGAAGTCATCATTGTTCCCACACGCGCACTCCAGGGCACTCTCCTTGGCTGCCCGGTTACACTGATATTGCACAAACCATTCTCGGTGTGTTAACAATGGCTGGACTTTTTCCAGACAGACGTTGTAGAGGAGAAAAATTACAGACCAGCATTTCTCATGAACACAGATACAGAAACCTTTGACATAATTGTAGCAATCTGAGTCCAATTGTGCGTGCGCGCGCGTATACACACACACGTACACACACACAGACATTATAAAATAGTACTTGACAGGAGTAGGGTTCATCCCAGGAACACAAGCTTGTTTTAAACATAAAAACCAATTAATACAATGTAATACGTCAAAAAATAAAAAACTGTATGATCATCTCAATTGGTGCAGAAAAAGCATTTGACAAAATTAAATGTGATTTTAATTATTTTATATAAACTAGAAATTCAGGGAAACTATCTCAATCTGGTAAAGGATATCTGTGAAAATCCTACAGCCAATGGCCTACTTAACAAAGAATGATCGACTCCTTTTCTTCCGAGGTCAAGAGCACAGCAAGGATGTCTGCTGTCACCATGTTTGTCCAGCATCGCATTTGAGGTCCTAGCCAGTGTAATAAGCCAGCAAAAAGAAATGAGGTGTAGGTATTGGGAGGGGAAAGTAAACCTCCCTCTATTCACAGTTGACATGCTTATCTGTGAGGAGAATCCCCAAAGGTTGAATGAAATGTTAATAAAACTGGGGCAACTGTAAGCCAAGGAATCCCAAGGATGCATGGGAACCACCAGAAGCTGAGGAGAGACCAGGCAGGGTCTTCATGCCCCCTCACTGGAGGGAGCACAGCTCTGCTGAGACCTTCACTTTGAGCTCCTGGTCTCCAGAACTGAGACAACATGTTTTTATTGTTTTAAGCCATAAAAATGGGACCAAAACTAATATGTGAGCATAAGAAGGTCACAAGATACAGGAGCAAAACTAATATGTGAGTATAGCAAGGTCACAGGATATCAGCTAACAATTGACATTGGAACGAAGCGCCATTAAAATCACACTCAAAACATGAAATCTTCCTTATTGCTGGAAACTCTAAGAAATGTGTATAATATCTGCATGCTGCAAATTTCAAAACATTGACTAAAGGAATTGAGCTAAAGAAATCAGGCTGTATGTCGTGTTCGTGCACCGGGAGACTTGATGTTGTTATGATGTCAGTTCTGTTACTGATCGACAGAGTTGATGTTAGCCCAGTCAAAATCAAAACAGGCTTTCTGGGAGGAAATTATAAACCAAACTGTACCTGGAAAAGCAGAAGAACTTGAGCAACAAAAACTGTTTTGAGAAGAACGAAGTGGGAAAACTCGCCTGCCTGAGTCAGAGACTTTTAGAAAGCTGCGTCGACCGAGACGTCCGTGCTTGGGACAAGACGGGGGTGACATTGGGGGACAGCGGTGGCTCCAGGAAGGGGCTCACCCTTATAGAGCTGACTGGTTTTCAACGATGTTGCCTGCGCCCAGCCACCTTCCTGCGCTCCAGCCCCGCCTGGCCTTCCCTCCCTTCTGAGGACGCCAGCCCTGTGGGCCAGGCCCCTGCCCCTAGGGCCTCGGTTCACCTTAACTCCCTCGTCCTTGGCCCAAACACAGTCACACGGTGGGTCAGTGCTTCAACACGTGAAGGAGATGCCATTCCGTTTGTAGCACGCCTCTTTTACCTTCGACAAAAATCACCCGGGTTGACTTCTGGCCAAGGTGGAGGCGTAGGTAGACACACTGTGCCTCCTCGCACAACCAAAATAAGGACAACAACAATTTAGAAACAAAATAACAACCAGAACTGACAAAACTGAACTGTATGGAAGTTGGACAACCAAGGAGATAAAATAGACACATTCATCCAGACTGGCAGGAGGGGTGGAGTCGGGCGGCCGAGCGGAGAGGGGTCGCGGGACAAAAAGCAGTGGCACCGGACGTGCAAGGCACCCTGGGTGTGCGAGATGGCAGCTGGCAGACCCTGGGCACAGGGTGGCAACAGGCGGATGCAGTGAGGTGGTGATTGTGAGGTGAGGCACTGCACACAAGGCGGCTGGCTGTGCGGTCCCACATTCGCACACACAAGAGGGACTGGGGAGCAAGACAGACTGTGCAGCCCAGGGTCCCGGCACCAGGAAATGAAGCCTTAAAACACCGACCGAAAACACCTGTGGGGGGTGAGGCACAGGGAGAGACTCCCAGCCTCACAGGAGACTTCGTTGGAGAGACCCACAGGGTCCTAGAACATACACAAGCCCACCCACATGGGAACTAGCACCAGAAGGGCCCAGTTTGGTTGGGGGAAGTGGTTGAGGGGACTGAGATCTGACAGCGGGCGGAGCAAGCACCATCATTCCCTCTCGGACCTCGCCCCCATGTACAGTGTCACAGCACAGAGACTGGGTTGCTCTGCCCTGGTGAACACCTAAGGCTCCGCCCCTTACTACATAACAGGCGCAACAAGACAAAGAAAAGTGGGCCAAATGAAAGAACAGATCAAAGCTCCAGAAATAATACAACTAAGTGACCAAGAGAGAGCCAACCTATGAGATGCACAGTTCAAAGCACTGGAGAGCAGGATGCTCACAGAATTGGTTGACTTCGGTCACAAATTAGATGAAAAAATGAAGGCTACACTAAGTGAAATAGAGGAAAATATACAGGGAGCCAATAGTGATGGTAAGGAAAATGAGACTCAAATTAACAGTGTGGACCAGCAGAAAGAAACATCCAACCAGAAAAGAATGAAGAAACAAGGATTCAAAGAAATGAGGGGAGTCTTAGGAGCCTCCAGGACATCTTTAAACATTCGGATGTTCCAACATCCAAATCAGAGGAGTACCAGAAGGGGAAGAGGAAGAGCAACAAGTGGAAAAGTTATTTGAACAAATAGTAAAGGTGAACTTCCCCAATCTGGGAAAGGAAATAGACTTCCAGGAAGTCCAGGAAGCTCAGAGAGTCCCAAAGAAGTTGGACCCAAGGAGACACACACCAAGGCACATCATAGTTACATTAGCCAAGATTAAAATGAAGGAGAGAATCCTAGAAGCAGCAAGAGGTAAGGAGACAGTCACCTACAAAGGAGGTCCCATCAGACTGTCAGCTGATTTCTCAAAAGAGACCTTGCAGGCAAGAAGGGGCTGGAAAGAAGTATTCCAAGTCATGAAAAGCAAGGATCTACATACAAGACTGCTCTATCCAACAAAACTTTTATTTAGAATGGATGGGCAGATAAAGTGCTTCTCAGATAAGGTCGAGTTCAAGGAATTCATCATCACCAAGCCCTTATTTTATGAGATGTTAAAGGGATTTATCTAAGAAAAAGAAGATAAAAAACATGTGTAGTAAAATGACAGCAAACTCGCAATTATTAACAACCACACTTAAAACAAAAACAGTAACAAACTCAGCAAACAACCAAAACGAACAGAACCACAGAAAAGGAGATCACATGGAGGGTTAGCAACAGGGGAGTGGGAGGAGAGGGTGGGGAGAAGGTACAGAGAATAAGTAGCATAGACAGTGGGGAGAAAATAGACAGGGAGAGGGCAAGAGTAGTGTGGGAAATGTAGAAGCTAAAGAACTTATGACACATGGACATGAACTAAAGGGGGACAATGTGGGTGGGAGGGGGTGTGCAGGGTGGAGGGGAATGAGGGGGGAAATGGGACAACTGTAATAGCATAATCAATAAAATATATTTTTAAAAAGTCACCTGGGTTTATAGACCTGGATCGTAGATATAACATAAAATTATAAAATCTCCCAAAGAAAATAGGAGGAAGATCTTGGCAATTTCAAGTTTGGCAAAGATTATCTTAAGATACAAAAAGCATGAGCTATATAAGAAAAAATGGATAAATTGAACTTTATCTAAATTAAAAACTGGCTTCTTAAAGGATATTTAAGAAAATAAAATGGCAGGGCAAGGACTCAGGAAATGTTTGTGAAAAGCACAGTGATATAGGGATGGTTTCCAGCAGTGAGAAGATCAACAGCCCAATAAACAGGCAAATGACTGTGACGGACACGGCACCAGAGAAGGTCCGTGGGGGCCCGTGAGGCCACGCAGAGGTGCTCAGCGTCCGCAACCGTCAGAGCGGCAGACAGTGGGTGAGGAGAAGCATCTGCACTGCAGCCTGCTGTGAAGGGGGGGGCTTCAGTCCTGATTGTTCCGCGCCGCAAACACTGCAGACGTCTCTCGAGCAAGCGGACGCGCTGTGTGTGGTCTGTGTCGGGCGCTGGTGCTCAGCGGCACATGGACAGACTGCCGCCACGCCCCACGATGTGGGTGCCTCGCACCTGTGTGATGAGCGAAGGGAGTCGGAGCCCCAAACCGGAGCATGTGCGATGCCTTGCAGAAGGCAGCGTGACAGACACAGGAAGCTCGTCGGCGATGGCCAGGGGCCGGTGGAGGGTCTGAGGACGGGGGCAGCGGTGCCGTGTCACACGACGTGGTTGTGGTGGTGGGTGCTGCACCACGTGGGCTCCCTGGAACCCGTGGAGCGGCAGGACTGGGAAGGGGCATCTTCCTGCACGCAGAGGAAGTCTGAGTGAGCCTGGCCTCGGGAGAAGGGCGACGGGCGCAGTCCATCCCCTGCCTCTTGTCTCGGTGGCGGCGCCACGCCCTCTACTCTGACGCTGGCTGCCTGACCCCTGTGGGGACAGTAAAGCTGGTCCCTCTGCTCCCAAGGTCTTACGAACACATGCTACCTGCTTGTGAGGCCTCTCCCACCCCCCGTGCCCCAAACCGTGGCCCCCCGACCCTTGTCCTCCCTCCCCACTGGCCGCACCTCTCCCCGCCACACCGCACTGCGAAGGCGTCCCTCCTGCGCAGGGGGCCACAGTCGTGGTCCTCCCGGGGCAGCTCCTTCGGTTTTGTTCTCTCACG
>PVKM010007421.1:0-41543 GCA_004027735.1 Carollia perspicillata | reverse complement strand
TAATATAATTAGCTATAGTTTGCTTGGAGGAAAACTGATAAATTTGCTCAATGGCACAAGTGAAAAAAGGGTACATATGTAGGCAGGGTTTTTTTAGTTGACCATGTAACAGGTTTCTGGGAAATGTTAGCAGTGATAATCTCATGTACCCTCATACTCTTGCTGGGAAGTGAAGCTGGAACATCTTTTGTAGGGTGGATTCAGGGTATCATCAAATGCTTTTAAAATGTGAATACTTATACATCCAGAAATTACACTTTTTAAAATTTTAGTAAGTAAATGAATTAAATTAGACCAAAACTTAAACTGAGTGGTATTTTTAATGGATAAAAATAAAAACTACTCTAATGCACAATAAGAAATTTTTGTATACCTATGTAATAAAACACCATGGAGCCGTGTAAATGATTGGAAGAACATGTATATAAAAAGATAGTTCTTAAATATGTAATTTTAAAAGCATGACATAAAGCATTTTTTTAATTTGGAAAGCTATGTGCTATTAATGATATTTGTATATTGCTGGTGGGATAATTTGGATTTATTTATATGTTTTTAAATCTTTGTCATTTCTAATACTAGCATTTATTACTTGTGAAACAATAGAAAAATAGAAGTAAAAAATGTTTCACAAGAAACCATGTATGAACTCATACACACACACTAAAGGGAAAGAAAAAAAATTTAAAAAAAGGAGAAGGGAGAGACAGAGTTGTAAGATAGTGGTAATGAGTAACATTATTCTATTATAAATTAATAAAATGAAATTATTTAATTAGCTCCTGTCCCTATTCTAAAAACAGTTAAGGGTAATCGACTGTTTGACAAAATCACTTCCGAGTTATATCCTGTGGCTGGGGTCTGTTAGCACCAATGGCCCCTGAAGAAAAACTATGACCCAGACGAGGGCATAACTGGAATATAAATCACAAATGAAAACTATTGTTTGGAATTCACCAATAAATTTTATTGTCAGGCTGAGTTTTGTTTTATTAAGTGAAGACTAAAAATATAAAAATGGATATGTCATTTTATAAATATGTCTTTTAAATGTTAAGCAATTTTTCCTAGAGAACAAAAAATCAGGGGGAATCATTTTCCTTTTCTTTACTTCTACAGAACATATTCCCAGTATTATTTTTCCTAGATTCAGATTTTGTTTTATGTTCACAAAGAACAGTAAAAAAAATGTCCAAAAAGGCAAAATGGAAATGGCCCCTTTGGTATTTTAAAAAACAAGGCCAGGCTCTTACATGTGAGCATGTGTGTGAAGCTTTCCCACAGGCTTACACAGTGGACTAGTCGGAGGACCATGGCTTTTGTAGGCCTCCCAGATGTGACAGCATCCTAAGGGGAAACAAAGAAAAAACTTTTACAAAATTGCATTTACTCTTAAGTTTTGTTCATAACAAAATTATTTTACCACAAGTGAGTATCATAGACATTTCATTTTGATATAATTGGAGTTACAGGACATTGCAAAGAAATGTACAAAGATGTCCCATGTACCCTGCCCTAAATCTCTAAATCTTCCTCAATGTTAGCATAATAACACATCTATAATACAAACTAAAAAAACAAGAAAATAGCATTGGCAAAATTTATAGGAATTATTCACATTTCAATAGTTGTAAATGCACTAATTTGTGTGTGTGTGGGTGGGTCTGTGTGTAACTCTATGCAATTTTATTTCCTGTGTTTGTAGCCTTGTGTAACATCCAGGGAAATCAAGATACTCATCAGTAAAATATTTCCTCATGGTACCTCTTTATAGCCACATGTATTCCTCCACTCTTTGTCTTTTGCAACCACTATTAATTCTCTCTTTATGTTATGCTATTTCTAAATGTCACATGAGTGGAATTACACAATACTTATTCTTGAAATTTTTTTCTTGAATTTTATCCAAGTTTTTGTTATCACAATAGCTCATTCCTTCTTATTGCTGAGTGGTATTCCATGGTGTGGATGTACCACAGTCTGCTTAACCCATTGAAAGATATTTGGGTAGTTTCCACTTTGCAGACATTTGTGTACCAGTGTCTGGGCGAAAATAAGTTTCATTTATTTGCAGAAAATGTTCCAGTGCAATTGTTAGGCCATATGGTAAGTCAATTTTTATCTTTAATTTTCAGTGATACGTGGTTTGTGGCCACTCCAATTACATCTCCAAGTCACCCAATAAAAACAGGATGAATCAGATGCAACTGTGTAATAAATTTCTTTAAAAGGAAAACATTAGAACACAAAATTTTTAACATGTATGCAAAACTGCAAATGAAGTAATAATGGAATATGGAATAAATAATAAACTCACAAAATACAAAGACTATATTATATGCATTACATAACACGTTTCTCCATTTAAGCTTTGAGAATCTTAGAAGTAAGTAACAAATTACATTAATGAAATAATAGCTACATAAACTTCTACTCCCATGATTTACTCAAAATATATTCTTGAATCTCACTATCTCTTCTGAAAAAAGTTTTACCTTTTTTTGCATGTACCTGTCTAGATCTCCCAACACCATTTTTGAAAGGCTATTTGTATTCCATTTTATGCTCCTGGCCCATTTGCCAAATATTAATTGACCACAGAAACATGGACTTATTTCTGGGCTCTATATTTAGTTCCAATGATCTATATGTCTATTCTTGTACCAGTACCAGACTGTTTTGATTATAATGGCCTTGTAGTGTAGTTTGATATCAGGTATTGTGATCATTCCTTCTTTGTTCTTCTTTTTCAAGATAGTTGAGGCTATTTGGAGTCATTTTGGTTCCATACTGATTTTTGAAATATTTGTTCAAGATCTGTGAAATATGCCATTGGTGTTTTAATAGGGATTACATTGAATTTATAGATTGCTTTGGATAGTGAAGACATTTTAATGCTGTTAATTCCTCCTATCCATGAACACGGTATATGCTTCAATTTATGTGTATCTTCCCTAGTTTCTTACTTTAGTGTTGTGTAGTTCCCTTAGTACAGGTATTTTACCTCCTTGGTTGTTTATTCTTAAGTACTTATTTTTCTTGTTGCTATAGTAAATAGGATTTTTTTTCCTAGTTTCTGTTTCTGATATTTCATTGCTGGTGTACAAAAATGCCTTCAGTTTCTGAATATTGCCCTTCTATCCCTCTATTTTGTCAAATTCACTTATTAGGTTGAGTAGATTTTTGGTGTAAACTGTAGGGTTTTCTATGTACACTGTCATGTCATCTGCAAATAATGTCAGTTTTACTCCCCCCTTTCCAATTTGGATGTGCTTTATTTTTTTCTTGTCTGATTGCTATGTCTAGAACTTCCAATACTATGTTGAATAAAAG
The DNA here is from genome assembly GCA_004027735.1 of Carollia perspicillata. Classification (NCBI taxonomy): domain Eukaryota; kingdom Metazoa; phylum Chordata; class Mammalia; order Chiroptera; family Phyllostomidae; genus Carollia; species Carollia perspicillata. Next base: position 38,210 of record PVKM010007421.1, on the reverse strand, counting down.
TGGCCAAAAGCAGACACCTTGTCTTGTTCCTTATCTTAAGGAGTACACATTTAGTTTTTGCCCATTGAGTATAATGAAACTAGACCACCAACTTACACCATGCACCAGAATAAACTCAAGATGGATAAAAGACTTAAATATAAGTTGTAACACCATAAAAGTCCTGGAAGAAAACATAGCCAGTAAGTTATATTTTCACCAATATATCTTCTAAGGCAAGGGAGACAAAGGAAAAAATAAACAAATGGACAACATCAAATTTAAAAGCTTCTACACGGCTAAAGAAAACATCATCAAAATGAGAAGGGATCCAATTGTATGGGAAAATATTTTTGCCAGTGATACCTCAGACAAGCATTTGATCTCCAAAATATATAAAGAACTCATATGACTCAACGCCAGAAAGCAAATGGTGCAATTAAAAAAATGGATAAAGCACATGAACAGACATTTATCCAAGGAGAACATAAAGAGGGCCGGCCCATAGGCATATAAAATGATGCTCAATATCACTAACCATCAGAGAGATGCAAATTAAAACCAAAGTGAGATATCACCTCACACCAATCAGACTGGCCATCATAAATCAATAAACAACAAGTGCTGGTGAGTATGTGGAGAAAAGGAACCCTAGTGCACTATTGGTGGGAATGCAGACTGGTGCAGCCACTGTGGAAAACAGTATGGGATTTCCTCAAAAAAGTAAAGATGGAAGTGTCTCTTGACCCAGAGATTCCTCTGCTGAGATTATACCCTAAGAATCCTGGAAAACCAATTCAAATGAACCTATGCACCCCAATGTTCATAGCAGCACTATTTACAATAGCCAACTGCTGGAAATAGCCTAAAGTTCCCATCAGTAAATGAATGGATCAAGAAACTGTGGTACGTTTGCACAATGGAATATTATGCAGCAGAAAGAAAGAAGGAAACCCTACTTTTCATGACAGTGTGGATGAAACTGGAGAATATTTGCTAAGTGAAATAAGCCAGGCAACAAAAAACAGTTACCATATAATCTCAATTATAAGAGTAACCTAATGAACAAAATATACAAACAAACAAGCAAAACAGAAGCAGAGGCAAGGAAACCAGGAACAAACTAACAAAAACCAGAGGGAGGGGAGTGGGAGGAAAAGAGTAAAATGAAGAGGGAGGGACTAGTCAGGGAATAGGTATGAATGACCCCATGGACATGGACAACAGGGTGGGGGCTGACTGTGGGAGGGGGATATGTTGGGCAGAAGAGAGCAGAGGGGGGAAAATTGAGACTTTAGTAGAACAGCAATAAAGTATTTTTTAAAAAATGTTTTATACTCTTAGCACATATACCAATACCCAAATATGCAATTCCTATCACTTCATCCCAAACTGACATTTCAATAGATGAGTTCAAATTCATTTGCAGAGATAATTTTTTAGTTCATTCAAGCTGAGCAGTACTTCTTATCTTTTCAATGTCATGTGTCTAGTTTGAGGCAAATGGAAACAGAAATTAATATTCTATCATTTTACCTATCCACGAGAAGCAAGTGACTAAGTCAGCACACACTCAAGAGGAGAGGATTACACAAGGATGTGACTATCAGAAGATGAGGTCACGGGGGACATCTTGAGAAGTGAGCCCACCACACATGACTTTCATGTATGAATCTCCAGATCTGTCACCCTTCCTTGCTCACTCAGTTTTTAATGCAAGAATAAGACATAAATATGGAGCAGTACCAGAAAAAAAGCTTTTGAAAATTAAATGTATAGGATTGAAATAAAAATTCAATAAAAAGTTGATTTTAAAGTGAAGAAAATGAAGCAAGGAGTCAAAAACCTGGGATACAGGCAAGTGAACATAAGAAATTCAGAGGACTTGTTAGAAGGTCAGACATTGTAAACTAATAACTGCAGGAGAGAAAAGAGCATGAAAGTAAATCATCAAAGAAATAATTAAAGTATCCCTGGCTGGTATGGCTCAGTGGATTGAGTACTGGCCTGTGAACCAAAGGGTTGCCAGTTTGTTCAATTCCTAGTCAGGGCATATGCCTGGCTTGCAGCCCATGTCTGCATTTGGGAGCATGGAGAGGCAACCACACATCAATGTTTCTCTCCCTCTCTTTCTTCCTCCCCTCTTCTCTCTCTAAAAATAAATAAATACACTTTTTTTAAAAAACAAGAAATATTTAAAGTAAAACACCTAAAAATGAAAGACACATGTTTGCATATTGAAAGTCCTTTTGCAAGTGATAATAAAATGGATAAAAATAGACTAATTCAGAATCACATTGACATGACATTTTAGAACAACAATGAATAGTCCATTACCATCTAGAGAAAGAGGAAAACATACAAAAATACACAGAGCAAGAGTCAATGATTAGAATTACTTTAAGTGTGTGAATAGCAACACCAGATAATAGAAAACAATGAAGCGATATCTTCAAAATTCAATAGAAAAAGTATTTCTAACTTTGAATTTTACATCTAGCTGAATTATCAATGTGTGTGAAGGTTGAATAAATTTATAGTCCTTATTACTTCTCATTCAACCTTTCCTAAGAAGGTACTGGATGATATGCTTTACCAAAATAAGGGTACAAATCAAGAAATAATTACAGAAAATACAAGATCTTTCCGGAAAAAAGTCCAGCCATTGTTGATAAATAACAAGAATAGTTTGCATGACATTGATGTGATCTGGCAGCCAAGGAAAGTAGACTGGAATGTGCATGTGTGAACAATGACGACCTCACTGTACCAGCGAGTGGGGGCTATACATACCATTGAGTGAGCATGTGTACTGTGTGGCTGTCACATTCAAAATGACTGAGCAAGTAGAACAAAAAATCTGTATCAAATTTTGCATTAAGCTTAAATATCCCTCTGAGCAGAAATTATTCAGATGATTAAGAAGCCTGTAGCTATAGGCAACTGGTGATTGGCAGCTTCATCACCACAATGCACCAGCTCATGCATCACGTATCTCATGCAGAGGTTTTTGATAAAACGTCAAATTACCCAGATGACTCAGGCCCCCTAGTGCCCAGAATTGGCGCCCTGTAGCTTCTGGTTTTCCCAAAACTAAAATTATCTTTGAAAGGGAAGAGATTTCAGACCGATACCTTATCTTTCAAATTGCAACATCAGTAGATATTATATAAATCTTAAGAAAGCTGAGATGCTAAATCGTGCATGTTATTTAGTGATATGTTTGTATGTAACTATTGTGTATATATCTATGTGTGTGTGTGTGTATACTGTATATATTGTTACATAGAAAATAATCAGTTAAAAGAGTCAAAAGAGTTGATTTTGGAGATAGGGGTATCAGGGACAGACACAATGAACCACTGTTTTATCAATAAATTATATAGAACTATGTATCTTTAAATTATATGCATGCATAACATTAATTAAAATCAAAAATTAAAATTAATGTAGTGTTTTTAATATTTTAAAGGATTAAATATAAATTTGTATTTTAAACATCAGCATTATATTTTCAGTTTTACACCTATTGATAATTACGCATCTCAGTCAGTTATGTAGTTTTTCATTTGTGTGGTTTTACAGTGTTCTGATATATGGGTTGATGCACAATTTAGTTATCCATTTTTCCCACTGTTTTCAATGAAATGAAGACTCTTACATAAGCTTTATGAGAGTTAATATAAACTTATATACTTAGAAATAGAACTGAAGGATTGGAAGCCTGAGATTAATAATGTATTTTTAACCAGATAATGCAAACCTATCCTCTATAATATCTGTAAAATTTTTCAATTGAAATATTTCAAATTTGGCTAGGGATGAATATTGTTGTTTCCTCTCCAAAAAGGAGGGGTAGTTCTTCTTTGACAATTGACTTCTCAGGAAACAGTTGCTTTACTTTATTGTTAAAATTTTATAGTGTTTTTTCTCTTAGGAGTCCATGGGATTTTATTTTTTATTCATTTTCTTTTCTATGCAACAATAAATGCAGGAGGACATTGAAGTGAATTCAGTCAACAGAGGTTTAATAGAAAAATGATTGTGATGGAAAAAATTTAAGCCCAGCAAAGATATTGTTCATGTGTGAGGAAGTAATTCAGAGTCCTGTATAGCCTCAAAAGAATAATACTCAAATATATTTTCCTCAAAAAAATTTATGAAGAATTTTTCCATGTTACCAAGAGATAAACAAAATATGAACTAAGGAATAGCTATGAGCATTCAACAGCTAAAACTAAAGATTAACTGTACAAAACTACCAACATATATCGGAAAAGGTAGGGTTTTAACTGATGGTTGTAAATAACCATTACAATTATAACTCCCAAATAATGTGTTTAAGTCTAAAAATATGTGAAAGATCATTTATTTAAATATGGGTTTTGTGACATCAAGATATATTCAATAAAAACTGGGAAAAATACTAGGGAAGTTATTGTAGGAAAATGAGAAAGAAAATAAAATAATAAACAGTTTAATTTTAATATTAATATAACTAGATTTTTTAAAACGAAAGTGAAAATCTAGGTAGTGGAATTTAAATTATCATCTTAAATTTTAAAACACTACATGTAAGAGAAAATCAGTAAGCCAAAAGATGGAACAAAAGGAACCTCAAAAAAACATACAATAAAATCATGCATTAAATAAAATAAAACTTTATAGAAATAAATATGAGCAGCCTAAAAATCTTGATTAAATGTAAGATTCTGAAACTGAATAACAGGAAAAACCATTTAATGTTGTTGGTTCACAGATAATCTCTTGTAGGAAATGCCCTCCAAACAAAACTCAGGGGTTAAGAAAGTTTGAAAATGATTTAGACAATATTTGAAATGATGGAAATGCAAGAAAAATATGAGAAATAGAAAAAGATGTTAACAATGGGATAGAATACAATATAAGTTGACTTCTCTGCTTTTGGAATTCCTTCTCATTCTATAACAATCCCCTCAAATACCACTACATTTTCAAGTACTTGCCAATAGGCCACAACCTGAAACAATGAATGACTCCCTTACCTTGCCGTTTTGTTTTCTTTCCAAGGTAGCATTTAGACTTGGTGACATTGAAGACTCTTTCCTGTACTAAATAAAATCTTTAGTGGCAAAAAAAAAAAAAAAAAGGCACTAGCAACAAATGCATTTTTGTTGTCAACATCTAGAATAATCTGAGATGAATATATATTTATTTAAACCATGTTTATGTTTTGAGTCAGATTGACCTTTTTAATGTTCTCAGCCTCCTTATTCATAGGTAATAACTTCATAAATTCTCATTCTTTGTTATTTTGTGAAAACAACTGTATGTTAGAATTATGTGATAGGAATGTTTGAAATCCTAAAATTATGGTAAATTTACTTATAAATTGGTAAAAGTAAAATACTGTTTTTTCAATATCTTTACATATAGAAAACTAGCAGATTTATAGTCTAATAACACAAAAATATATGAAATAATATAGATTTTGTAAATAAATACATGAAACATTTTCATATAGTTTTATATTTTCCCATCTTCATACTAAACAATCTTTAGAAGGATTATATTATGAAACATTAGCAAGATCACACTTTGAGGCAAATCACTTTAAATCTTTTTATTATTACCTTAAAAAAATCAATTAATAATACAAAGTCAGTCCTGGCTGGTATGGCTCAGTGGACTGAGCACCAGCCTGAGAATCAAAGTGCAGTGGGTCTGATTCCCAGTCAGGACACATGGCAGGGTTGCAGGCCACGTCTGTAGTAGGGAGCACTTGAGAGGCAACCACACATTGATGGATTTCTCCCTCTCTTTCTTCCTCCCTTCCCCTCTCTAAAAATAAATAAATAAAATATTTTTTTAAGATTTTTTTATTTATTTATTTATCTTTAGAGGAGAAGGGAAGGAGAGAGGGAGAGAAATATCAATGTATGGTTGCCTCTCGTGTGTCCCCTGCTGGGAACTGGTCTGCAACCCAGGCATGTGCCCTGACTGGGAATCGAACCGCGATCGTTTGGTTCGCAGGCCCGCGCTCAATCCACTGAGCTACGCCACCCAGGGCTCTAAAATATTTTTTAAAAAAATCACAAAAGTCACTGTGATACCAAAGAGTAAATCTAGATTAGTACTTGGACCTGGGTATATGGTGAACTTTTATTTTCTTTCTGCAAATAATATGCTTTTCATTCTACTTTGATGAAAAACTTTCGATGCTATCCTAAATATCAATGTGAAGTAGAAGTCTAAATTACAAAGCAAAAGAACAAAAACAGCAAAATAAAAGACCCTTGTTTTAGTAAAAAGTAACTGAAATCAAGTTTACTATTTTATTTAAATAAAAAGCAGTTAACTTCTTGTTAAGAACATATTTTAGAAAGACGTTCATTACATTCCAATGCAGCTTTGTGCTCGAGTGTAATTACTACTCACATTTGCACATAACTACTGGTAAAACTCTTGTAATTGTGTTTCCAAGTGTGGCTGGAAAAGCTCAATGTCTCATGAACAACAATCTTCACAATTTCAATGAATCTGTCCTATATCCATTTAATTAACTAGATTTTTTATTGTTTTGAAGTCAGTGTGAGCCTCATTTTTACAGTCTAATGTATTCATTCACATGTGCCCTAGCTTGAGGATGACTAATTAGTGAAAATTCCTTTATTCATTCTGATTTAGTTTCAGATGTTGAGTTTTTCTAAGTTCTGTGAATTTTGCTTTAAGATGTATGGCACATTCTTCATATTCTTTCTGGACTGCCGTTCTGAAATCTGAATGAGGAACTCCACTGGTAGACATTACAGATGTCCATGGATTCCATGACAGCACGCTGGTATTTCAGGTCATGTGTACACTAGATATAAAGTGCCTATAATTTGGTCAGCAATGAAATAAATATAGTAATCGTTTCATGTTTGTTAAGATGAAGCATATAAATTAATGGTAATGTTGTCACCAAATTGAACATCTGCCCAGAGCTACAGGACACACTTGCAAAAAAAAATTAAATACAAACTGTATCTGTGGAGGAATGCTAAATTTAGCTGTGGCCAACTTGTAAGATCATAGATACGCTTGTTTCTGCAGAGATCTGCTTCTCTATGGCAAAATTACCAGCATGACACAAAGATGTATTCAACTCATGACTAAAATATTTTGAAAGTTCTGTTGAAATTTACATTGACTAGAATGTTGCTGGAAAATGACTCATTCTAAAAGAAAATTATGTCTACATATTATTTTTAAATTTTGTATTCTGTTACAAAAATGGTCTTTAGTTATTTATATGTAAATTACAAAAACATATCATTTATGGTATTTACACATATAGATTAGCATAATTATGTTGTCATAAGCATCATTAGTAGTAAGCTGTCCCAACCCTTGCTGCTTCTGTTATATTAGCCATTTAGTAAAATATATAAAAAGGAAATACTAATGACAAAATTTCTATATAGATAACTACTGGACAATTTTTCTTTCTATCAGATAACATAGAAAAGTTAACACTAGCATTTTCTCCAGATCTGTGGCCCCCAGAGAATGTTTACCACATCGTTAAAATATTTTTGACAAATATGCCAAAACATGTTTGTTTATTTATAGATTATCTACACATACTTCTTTACTTCTTTACTGATGCATTGTGTACAATTTAAACTTAATCAACAGAATGCAGAGCTGTAAATGACTAAAACTGATTTTAAAGTTTTTATTAATTATATATTTACATTAGTACTTTAAAATGTCTTTTTGATGATTTAGAGAATTTTGGTTGATTTTTTGTTATGTCACTTTATATCAGGACAGGCTTTGTCTTGCTGTGTGGTCTACTAAAAGACTGAACTCAATTGATAAACATCAGTTCTGCCATTTTCTGATGTTTTCCCATCTTTGGATTATTACTCACATATTATTTTTGATACTTCTTTATTTGGCAGAAATCTTTGTAGGCTACCCATCCACCTTATGAGTATTGTATTAATTAAAACTATAGAACATATAATATGTCAGTCCATTCAACTGTATACATGTAAACTTCAAGAAGTCAAAAATTGCTAAAGCAAACAGAAGATTAAATATGACACTGTCAGTCTCTTCAGGATGTGGAAATTTTACTCTTCACACAGGACATATCAACTGCCACTGTGACATGTGACCTCCCCCCAAAAAGACTAAGCAAGGAACCAGTGTTATTCTGCATATTCAAACTCTCCAGGGGATAATCCCCACTTTGTAGACCTTTTTAGTTGTCTTCCATCAAGGTGTACATAGTCTGGGGTTATAAGATACAAGCATATACAGTTTTAAAGAAACTCCTTTTGGATCCTAATTTCATAAGGATTCTTTTCTGAGACTGATAAATTTCCTGAGTCAAGCAACTACTGTCCTGTATCTCCTTTCTTGAGTACATTTATCTATACTTTAGACTGTGGATATTTTTTACTAAAAAGAATTATGGCTCACCCATTCTAAGGCTAATTACAGTATACAGGGGTGGATAAAAATAGGTTGTAATAATACAAATAATTAATACAATAATCATTCAATAATAATACAAGAATAAATGGCATTACACCTACTCACAAGTATAAAATTACTTTGCCCACCTCTGTATTGTTCCAGGATGTCAAATTCTCCAGGGTTGTATATACATACACACACACACACAGCATAAACTGGATATTGGTGTTAGAGTTGAGAAAATGAATGACTTTAATGATTAAATATAACTAAAGACACTGAAATAGAGAACAGGCTGACAGTGTCCAGAGGGGAAAGGGGAGGGAATTTGGGGGGAAAAGGGGAAGGGTTTACAGGAACAAGTATGAAAGATACATGGACAAAAACTAGGGGGGTTGGAAATGGGAGGGAGGTGGGGAGGGTTGGGTGGGTGGGCTGGGATGGGAGTAAAAGGAAACTGTACTTGAACAACAATTAAAATAAAAAAATTATTAAAAAAAGAAAACAGATACTTTTTCTAGTTGTTTCCAATTCACACATTACAACACAATTTAAAGAGGACCAAATTTAGTTGTCAAATGACAGACAGATTATTAAATGTCTTTAAAAGAAAAATCAGCGTGTGATTTTCAACACAAAATGCAGAAGGGGCACAAATAATTTAGTTATATGCTTATAACATGTGTGTTTAAATCTATTTATTTATATGAACATAGTTTCTTCAGGCTCGTGCCTATTTTTTAAAAGTAAACACATAACTGCTTCATTATTCTTATGAAAATAATATTCATACATGATAGAAGATCTTTAACCAATTTTTCATTACATTTATACATAATAGTAAGGGTGAGTCAGTCTAAAATAAAACTTTAACACAGTATTAAATTCATAGAAAATTTAAAAATAATTTAAAATATAAATATATGTATTTTAGTGTAGCAAAATAATAAAAGAGATCCAACAAAAGATTTAAGTGTATTGTATAAAATTGAATAAAATCCTTTGGAATAAATTGGATTGAATATGATCTGAAGAAGTAAAACAAAGCAATATTACACTTGTATTTATTTTAAATTGTCAGTATGTTAATAAGTCTTATTGGATGTAATTAGAAAACTAACATTACATGTTCATTTTCAAGTGACAATATTTAATGAGACAAAATTTCAAATGTAGGAGTTTTGAACTGTTACAATTTGATTACCAATCTGCAACTTTTTCCCCATTGATTTATTTTTGCCTTTACTTCCATTGCTTTTGGGGTCAAATTAATAAAATATTGTCTATGACCAAGATCCATAAGTTTAGTACCTATGTTTTCTTCTATGTACTTAATTGTTTCAGATCTTATATTTAGGTCTTTGAACCATTTTGAATTAATTTTTTATACATGAATACACACTGTAATCTACTTTCATTTTTTTGCATATGGCTTTTCAATTTTCTCAGTACCATTTATTGGAGAGACTCTATTGTGTCTCCATTGTGTGTTTTTGGCTCTTTTTTCAAAATTATTTGCCCACGTACACGTTGTTTTATTTCTGGGTTCTTAGTTCTGTTCAATTGGTCCGTGTGCCTGTTTTTCTGACAATACCATGCTGTTTTGATTATCATTGCTCTGTGGTATAATTTGAAGTCAGGCAGTATGATTCCTCCAGCCATGCTCTTTTTTCTCTGGATTGCTTTAGCTATTTGTGAACTTTTGTAGTTCCATGAAAGTCTTATGACTTTTTTTTTCTATTTCTTTGAAAAATGTCATTGAAACTTTAATAGGAATTATGTTAAATCTGTATATTGCTTTGGGTGACATGAATAGTTTAATCATGTTGATTTTTTCACTCTATGAACATAAAATATCTTTCTTGAAAACACTTGTTTTAGTCTAAATTTTATAGGAGATACAGGGAGAAAAATATTTTTGAAAACTATTGCTTTAGAGGAGCCCATCCTTACAGCATCAGCCTATACAAGTAGTTCATATTTTTAAAAGGATAAGCCCCAGTCAGATTTTAGCCAACAGATAATAATGTCTAGTATAGGAGAGAGAGAGAGAGAATATGAAAAAGTGATAAGAGGTATTTTAGATAGATGTAAAACCAATAGTTATTTCACACATACAGATTTTATTACTGCTTTACCTAGATGTAATTGACAGTAATTCTGTGTAATGAATCCTAGATCAGAAAAATTGCTACCCAATGCATCATGTGTTTAAGGATAGTCTTCTATACAAAAGTTATTTTAATATGTAATTATTTGATTATAATCTTTATTACTACTGCTACTATAGCTGCTACTACATAGATGTTTGGGGCATAGAAACTTGAGCAATTTTTCATAGGCCATCATAAGCCACAGTTCATAGTTCAAATTTATAAGGACATGTTAGATTTTAACATGCTTTCTGGATATGCTGACAACCGTTGCATTACCTTTAAAAATAGTACTTTATATTTTAGAGCTTTCCTTTAATTGATGTTTCTAAAGAGTTCCAGGTACAAAATTGCTGTTTTCTTTACACCTTAGCCTTAAATTAAGAAAAGAACATCATTTTGATCTCTTTTTATTTCAAATTGATAAGAAAAATATTTTCAATATATAAAAAACATGCAGATGCATGCATATATTGCATTTTAGAATGAAGACATAATGAACCATCATTATTCACTTACAGAACAGGGAAAATGAATGATTAGAAATAATCCCAGTATCCAAATGCCACAGTCTACATTGATGTACTCTATGAAGTTTGCAGAAAAACAGAAAATGTGAAATTCAATTCAAAATTTAATATTTGAATAAAAAGAAAATTTTGTTATGAAGACTTTGCCCTAATGTTTATCAAAAAACTTTTTGATAATGATATTTTTTCATTTTATTGTACTAGAATATTAAAATAAGAGAAAAACAGCATCTATGACATTAGACATTTTGTGTTTTCTTTGTGCTATTTATTTTATATGTCCTTTATTTTTATTCTTTTTAATATGTATATTCTTTTTTACTACATTTCTTTGTACTACCTCCTTGCATGTAATATGTCTCTGGCTGCATTTCAGTTTTGTTTCTCTTCCTGGCCACCCACAACTATATTTGCCAGGCTCCTTTTCTGTGATGTGTATCCACTTGACTTAGGTCCAACTTATTGAATATGATCTAAGCATCTCCCCTTCCTGGAATAGGCAATAAACACCCTGACAATAAATTTCCAGGCTATGCTCTTCTCATCAGGTGGCTGAATGGAGAGGAATTCGGGAGCTTAAGAGGCATGTAAAACCACTATCAGAAAGCATCCTTGGGTATCCAGATGACTGTGTAGAGCAACAGTACCCAGGAGGGTCTTTTCCCCGTGTGATGTAAGCAAGAAATAAATTAACTGTGTAAACCTAGTAAGATTTAGCAGTTTGTTTGTTAAACAGTTAGCTTACTCTGTTAAAGATCCTCTTGTGGGTACTTTTGACCTATAGGTTTATTAACACAACCCTACATTAGGTACTTGTCACTTCAAATCATTCTTCTTATCATTGCCAGTATAATTTTTATATCAAACAACTGTTAATGGCTATTTATTTTAAAATTATTGTTTTGAATCATTACTCTACTATTTTCATTATGACTCCAGTTCCCTCAATATTTTTTAAAGATTTTATTTATTCATTTTTGGGGAGAGGAGAAAGGAAGGGAGAAAAAGAGGGAGAGAAACATCAATGTGTGGTTGCCTCTCTTGCACCCCTTACTGGGCACCTGGCTCACAACCTAGGCATGTGCCCTGACTGGAAATCGAACCAGTGACCCTTTGGTTGGTAGGCCTGCACTCAATCTACTAAGCTACACTAGCCAGGGAGAATTCCCTCAACATTTTAATGTTGTTTTTACTTACTTTTCCATGTTTCCCTCATCATGGAGTCCTTGGTTTTCCTTGCTCTCTACATAAATCTCAATTTTCTTCCCAGAACTTGGTAAAGTACTGCACCCTTTCTAAGCCTTTTCTGACTATCCTCATCCTCTTTTCATATTAGGCCTTCCTCCACAAACCCCTAGTCCTCTCTCTTATCTTAGGCCCTTCAAGCACATTTCCTCCATTCTTTTTCTAGTAATATACTGACGTTATTCTCATAGTGATTCTCCACTTACCCATATCCCTGAAACTCGTCCTCAAACCCTCCTTGTCTTCATCCTTATTCCATTCAGATATTTTATTACATCTCTCAAAAATGATTTCCCTGGTTGTCTTGTTTAAAATAGTGCCCAAGGCTGCCCTCTGCATCCCTTTACTTTGCCTTAATTTTTTCTAGTGTTTATAATCTTATGTCACATATGACATGTCTTTTTTTGTTCATTTTCTCTCTCCTTTTCTAGAATGTCAGCTTACCAAGAGCAAAAGATTAATCTAGCCCATGCTACCTCCCCAACACCTAAAACAGTGCCTGGCATATAATTGGGGATCGATAAACATCTGTTTAATAAAGAGATGAGTGAATCAATAAATCTATCCTTCTAAAATCCTATATTAATAATAATTAAACCCCAAACCTCTTTTGATACCTTTCAAACGCATTGCCTCATTTGAGCCTGTCTCTATTTCTCTCTGCCTCCTTATTTCCCTTTCACATGGTTGGTTATTTAGAAATATACACAATGAGGCTCAGAATCACTCTGTTGTAAAATTGCAACAACATAGTAAGATTCCATGCTTTTTGATGTCAGAACCTGTATGATCACCACAATATACACACATTCTCAGATAATATACAGATTCAGTCTTAAATATATCAACCAGCTGTCCCTTCTTTAGTATTTTCCATTATTTTCATATGTGCTATCACCATAATTACATTGTAAGCTTTTATATGAAAGAAAAGATCATATCTTAATAATATAGTAAAAGACTGCATTTGCTCAAATATTTTAGCTGGTTTACTTGTTCAGAAAATCAATTCCTCATAGCTTAACATACTATTAATTAATAATTTCACTTTAAATATAACATGATCATATACAAACTATGTTCTACACATTAAGAACTGTTTTCTAGTCTTTGTTTAATTAAAATACACACATGAATAATGGCAGTGTTTTATGTCCAGTCAACGGCTATAAAAACTCAAAGCTCTTACTTCTTCTGTGACATATTTACTTAGTCTTAAGTGAATAATGTTTAAATAAATTAAAAGATACAGGACAAAATGGGATTTTGTCATGCTTTTTCTTCCTTTGAGCAACACACCATGTGCCACCAAATGCTGCTGCCTTTCACACATTGGATCGCCTTCATACTTTCTCTCATGTAAAATGTTCTCAAATAGTAATAAAGCAGTAAGAAGAATAATTTAACAGTAGGATAATAATTTCTGCTGCAATTCTTCTTGAACAAAGAAAACCTCCTTAGCTACATTAAGTCATAAGTGCTATGTGTAGAGTTTGAATCAAAACACAATGATTTTCTTGAAATACAATAGGAAACCTTTCTAGGGATTAGCCTGTTTGAGATTTTCTTACATACTCCTACGCACTGCTATGTATTGTAAAATGATGTTTGTTTGTTTGTTTGTTTTATTCTTAGGGATGGTTAGTCTAAGTAGCTATTCCCACAAGCACATTAAAATCTTTTAACCATTCAGGATGTTTTCTAATCATTTTTCTAGAAGGAAAAAGTGACCACTTTCTTAATCTTTGTTCTTAGTTATTAACTTAACTTTAGATATTTTCTACTGAATCATAAATATATCTCCAGATCACTTTTGTTAAATGATACCTTCCTTTACAAATTTTATAACCTCATATCTTCCTGTATTCCCCTTCACAGCACTTTTGCCACCTAATTATATATATTTGTGTATATGTACATACACAAATATGTATATATATATGTGTGTGTGTGCGCATATATATACACATATGTGTATATAAATATATATAATTATTAAATATAGTTATTGTTTTAAATAAATTTTTATTCTTACTTCCTGGCATATAGTATGATCGATTGACACTTATTGAATTATAGGATAAATAAATGGATGAATTTATATTTTAACTCTAATTCATTGTGTCCCAGAGAGAAGTATTTGCCACAGAAAATTATCTATGATGAATCTACTAAGTTTCAAAAAGACTTATCACACTTTCATGGTATATATTACTAGATTTACAATTCAAAATGAGAGCTGTCACACATATTAGAAAAACAGTAATAGAAGTGAAGTATAAAGTTGTTTTCCAGATATTTAATTGTATAATATTAGTATGCAATATAAATGAAATAGTCAACTCAGTTTTTATAATCTTTAAAGTCACAATTCACTGTTTATTTCTATTCTGTCCCATACACTTCTGGCAAAGATGATTTGAGTTCTCATTTAGAAACACTGGCAACTTATTTTAAAATAGTCTATTTGTTCTTCTCTTGTAAGATGTGTGAGACACAGAAATAGAACACTGTGTGACAGAACAGATGCTGTGGCAATGGTGAGTTTATATGAGGATGCTGATGACAGATGCTACTTTATAGCATTAGCCAATAAAAAGTATGAACATTATTACTTACAATTACCAAAAATGAACTGGACTATGGGCAACCCTGAATGCATAATCTCATTTGCATATACTATCAGTGATCTTATATTATGAATACAATGAATATCCAAAGTTAATTTAAAAGTAAATAAAGGCAAATTTATTTTAAGTCAGATAGCATGAATTACCTCAGTTAGTGTTTTTTTTTTTGAAGTAAACACAATTTTTTAATAGGGAAGATATTAGTTATAATAGTTATAACTATATTTACTAGGATTATTTCCCTTTTTAAAAATGTTTTTTAGCCCTGGCTGGTGTAGCTCAGTGGATTGAGCACGGGCCTGTGAAGCAAAGGGTCACCAGTTCGATTCCCAGTCAGGGCACATGCCTGGGTTGCAGGCCAGGTCCCCAGTGGGGGATACATGAGGGGCAACCACACATTGATGTTTCTCTCCCACTCTTTCTCCTTCCCTTCCCCCTCTCCAAATAAATAAATAAAATATTTTAAAAGGAAAAAAGTAAATAAAATGCTTTTAAAAGTTTTATTTATTTATTTTTAGAGCAAGGAGAAAGGAGGAAGAAAGAGAGGGAAAGAAACATCACTCTGTGGTTGGCTCTCATGTGCCCCCAACTGGGGACTTAGCCCTCAACCCAGGCATATGCCCTGACTGGGAATCGAACTGGTGAGACCCTTTGGTTTGTAGGCTGGTGCTCAGTCCACTGAGCCACAGCAGCCAGGGTGGATTATTTCCCTTTTATTTGGTTAACAACTAACACCTAAAACAGTTAAAATTCTATTAAAATTAATTGGAGAATACTTCCAAATATGTTGCTATGGTGGAATGATGTGATACAGAACTTAAACTGAATATGTAATTCACTGAAAATATTTTATTTAGATAGTTTTAATATAGTGGTATTTTTCATAAGAGGCTTTTCCTACATATGTACAATAATTAAAATGAAAATCATCATTATATTCTCATCAATCTTATGATTCTGCCAGAGTTCATGTTTGACAGGTTTTCTCTATCATTGATTATTTCAATAACAGAAATAACTCAAATGAGCAAATTATATTTTCCTTTTTCCACTATGCCAGGTTTGAATGGCTCTAAATAGACTCAGAGACAAAAAAAAAGTATAGGTAACATATGTGAAAGCCGATCCCAGGAAGTACAAATAAGAAAGCAGAAGGCAAGGAAGAAAACCTTGTATTAGTGGTATTACTGCTGTAGGCTACTGGCTTCAGTATCATCCCTCCAGAAAAAGGGAGATGTTAAGTTTATTCATTGACCACTCCTCACCCCATTGTTTGAGGATTAACTGAGGGACATTTACTCCCTAAAACTCACAAGATGTCCCTAATTTCAACCAAGCAAGATCTTGGTTACCAATCAAGTCCTCAACAATGCTATATTGTATTTTCAAAATGTATTGAGTATAGATCTTACCCGTAGTGCTCTTACAATGTACATGCAAAATCATCATCATCATCATCATCATCATCAAAATCAAGAGTAGAAGGAAATTTTGGCATATAATGAATCTATGTTTGGTAGTAGTGGTTGATTAGGTATATTATCCCCCAACTCAAGGAATTGTCTACATTAAAAATGTACATATTTTTACCAGTCAGTCTCAATCACCTGGTTTACATCAAAAGTTCTTAGAAGATAAGAAGATATAAGGGCTTAAATGAAAAGCTGAAAGTAGGCTGGGAACATAATTAAAATCATTGATGAACTCAGTTAAGCCCGAATACATGGGATAGGACACAGCAGTATCCACTAGATTTTCGTCTCTTTGTGTCATGCATCAAAGTTAATGACTACTTGAGTGTGTGCATGTGTGCGTGATACAATCTGTGTGCTTTGATTTTCCTTTAATACACATTTGTAGAAGACTTGAAAATCATTGCTAGTAAATTAATGAT
Source organism: Carollia perspicillata (assembly GCA_004027735.1). Lineage (NCBI taxonomy): Eukaryota > Metazoa > Chordata > Mammalia > Chiroptera > Phyllostomidae > Carollia > Carollia perspicillata. The sequence continues at coordinate 21,328 of PVKM010007421.1, read as the reverse complement.
TTCAGCACAAATAGTAAGATATGAGAATAGCTCTCAATATGTTAAGTTTTTACGATTAACATCTTCTCCTTATTATAGAAGTACAATACTTGTATGAGAAGTTCTCTTAAAATAGGGTTATTGGAAATGGCCCACTAAATATGAAGGTGGTTTTCTTTTTAATAGTTTTTGTCTTGTGTTTCCTGAGTATTTTACTCTACAAATTGGCATAAGGAATTTCCTCATTATAAAATAAACAAGATTAAAATTACATTAACTTAATTGCCTCATGGTTTAGTATCAGAACTAGACTTTTATCTACCAATACAAAATGTAGAATATATTGTTAGTTTGCAGTATTTACCTTGAGAGAGTTCATCCCTTTTATTTTTTAATATTGTTATTTTTAGTTCTTTCAGGGGCTGGGGGAAAATCAACTTGCTATATTTCTTTGGAGCAAGAATTAATCAGTATTGCATGAACTATGTCTGGATATGCTTTCTACTATCTCTAGAATACTTGCAGTCTAAGCTCATACAAATGCTGCTGAGTGAGGGGAAAAGGTCAGGAGAAAGCTTGCGGCTGCCCTATTGTTCAACTTCCAGTCATGCTAATCTGCGGACAGGCCTATCCCTTGAGGCCTCAAGCTCTTCCTTGAATTTCTGTGCTTTGGTTTCATTTATTTTTAGGGAAAGAATATTTTCTGAAATGCTATGATATGTTAAAGGTCAGAGGCAAAGCTAAATAGGTAATATCACTGGGTTCTTTCCAATAATAGTCACAAATTTACTATAAACCATGGGATTTTCCTCATTTCTTTTCTTTTTCTTTTAATACTAATAATATACAGAGGAACTATACTCTGTCTGTGGCCCTCAAAATCAGTATGGCAATCACATTTTTTTTTCTAAACAATACCAAATCTTTCAATCAAATGACCAGAGATAATAGAATTTTGAAAAATTATCAGTGGTTCCTAAAACCACTTAAAGGTATGAGTTCCTGTTATAGATGTTATGTGTATGTCTCTATGATCCCTGTCCTACTGTTGCCAGTTCTCATGAAGCGTTATATTATTTTTAGAACAAATATATGCAAAGGATTGGAAGAGACCCAAATATAATGCCAGCAAAAAGATCTGCAACTTGAAATTAAATTTTAATGAGCTAGACATTCTACCTAAAACAAGTAGCAGCTACAGGGCTCAGTCTGAGCCACAGTCCTGAGGGTCAAATGTACAGAAATAAAGAACAAATACACAACTGTTCAGAATGGAGCTGGTGTAAAAATTATAAAATTAAGAGATAATAGGAATAGACTAGGATTAAATAGACTATAGATAAGAAAGGATGTACAGGTTTTTATCACTTGCTTTTTTCAAGTATTAAGCATGCTAATGCATTACCTAAGTCTAAAGTAGCAGGAGGATTGATGTGAAAAATTTGGGAAATATCTAATAATTCATAGAAGAATGTGGGGATTTTAGAAGTTTAATATAATTTTGAAACCCAATGAATGATTTGAAGCAAATTTTCCTTGTAGTCAGGGAGTCTCTATCCCAAGAGTTTTCTATTTTCCTAGAAGCATATATTAGTCTTCCTAGAAGTACTTCTCTTAAAAGCATTGACTGGAGATGAAGACTGAGTGTGGCTAATTTTTAAAATTTCATTTATTTTTTATTATGGTTCAATTATAGTTGTCCCACTATTTTCCCCATCGCTCTCCCCTGCCGTGCTCCCTCATAGTCAATCCCCACTCCATTGTCCTTGCCCATGAGTCCTCTACTTATGTCCCCTGACTTGGTTTCATGCCTTTCAGATATTCAAAATTCTTGGACCCAGTGTTCTTCCATGAAGAGAGTTCAGTCAAGTATTTTTCTGTAGCACTATGTAACTTTTACCCTTGTGAACAAATACAGTCTCTCCTCATGACTGACTGTACAATTGTTTTTAAGATCTAACAGTGGATGCATAAGACAAGCAAAGAAGATCTTTAACAAGTACCATTCTTGGGTTAATGTATAAAGCTATTAACCTACAGCCATGATAGTTTCTAGAACTTCTAGTTAAAAAGATGTCATCCTTCTTAGTAAATATTAAACATATCACTGAAGAATGAGCAAATAGAAACAGTTTAACGAGTCTATAAACAACACAATCAATAAAGAATAAGAAAAGGAAGGAACTTTAATGTAGATATCGGGGATCCAGTTGAGATAGCAATGTATGTAAATGCAGTACTTCCATAGCCACTTCAAAATTACAACTGAACTACAGAAAAAACATCATTCAGAAGTGCCCGAAATTTAGCTGAATGGAAGTCCTACAACTAAAAATATAAAGAAGAAACCACATCAAGATGGGTAGTGGGGTACAGAGACAAAACTGGCTAGTTCCACAACCCTGTGTGGAAGTTTAAAATTGGGAGGGATACTTTGGTTGCAGAGATACCCACTGAGGAGTGAAGGGCTCCAGCCCTACACCAAGCTTCCCAGACCAGGGTTCCAGTGCCAGGAGAGAAGTCCCCATACTTTCTGGCTGTGAAAATCAGCAGGAATTGTGACTGAGCCAGAGGGCAACTGGAGACTCAGGCATCCTCTTAAACAGCCTGTGCACAAACTTACTTGGACTCAACTATTCTGAGCTCCAGTGCTGTGGCAGCAACTTGGAAAGCACCAGGGACAAATGGGAATAAACTGAATTGTCTGGCATCAAGGCAAAAAATAAAAGGGCAGATTTTTCCCAGACAAAAGTGCTGACAATTGTTCCTTTTTGGATATATCCCTTACAGAGCTGGCAGGTGGACACCATATCTGAGTCTCCATCAACCTGGCTAATAACACTGTTGGCCTTGTCCTGGTGGTTAATTTCCTGAGATCCCAAGCCACACAACTTTTGGGCCCACCCAAAGCATTTCCAGTGACTTTTCCATATGAATGGCCTATCTTGGCTCATGCTTTAGACTTTCCTAAAATCTCTCAAACAAGCAGCATCTGGACTGGGCATGCCCTCCCTCTACCACTCACTAAGTTGTACCACCCCTGGCACTAAAGGAAAGTGCCTTGGTTCAAGGCTGGCCTTTCCTTAACACCTCCAAGCCCTGCACAAGTAGCAGCCACCTGGAGATCATTTTATAACTCATGCAGATCTGGGCCTTTTCCTCTAGGAAAGTCCCAGAGCCAGCTCATCCATAGACAGATTCATACCATGTCAAAGCAGCACCAAAGCACCTCTCCAAGTGGCATACTCAAAGAGTGAACTCTGTGGAGTTAATCTCCGCATAGCTGATCTTCCACAGTTATATATGGTTTCAGCCAGCCCTTGCAGGTGATAAGCCTGGGGGTAAATCTCTCCCACTGAGACACTCATAGTAGTCAAGGATCAACTACAACAGAAAAGTGTACCCAGTCATATGGGAAGTACACCTGGAGCATCCAGCTAGGGTTATTGGGGAAGCTGTGTTACTGGGCCCTACAGGACACCTACTATGTAAGGTCATCCTACAAAGCCTAGCAGATATAGCAGTTCTACCTAATACATAGAAACGAACACAGGGAGGTGGCTAAAGTGAGAAGACAAAAAATGTCCCAAATGCAAAAGCAGAATAAAACTCCAGAGAAAGAACTAAACAAAATGGAGACAAGAAATCTACCACATGCAGAATTCAGAACATTGGCTATAAATATGCTCAATAAACTTGGGAGATGAGTAGATGGACTTATGAGAACTTTAACAAAGAGATAGGTTACATAAAAACACAGACATAAAATATAAAAAAGAACCAGTCATAAATAAAGAATACATTACAGGGAATTGATAGTGGAGTGGAAGAAGCAGAGGATCGAATCAGAGATTTGTAATATAAGGAAGTAGAAAATACTCAATAAAAAGAGCAAAAAAGAAAAAAAAATCCCCCAAATTAGGATAATATAAGAAGCTTCTGGACAGCTTTAATTGTACCAACATTTGCACTGGGGGTGCCAGAAAGAGAAAAGAGAAAGCAAGGGATGGAAAACTTATGTGAAAAATAATGATAGGAAACTTCCCTTGTTTGGTGAAGAAAGTACACATACAAGTCCAAGAAGTGCAGAGAGTTCCAAAAAAGATAAACACAAAGATGCCCACACCAACACATAATAATTAAAATGTCAAAGGTTAAAGACAAAGAGAAAATCTTAAAAGCAGCAAGAGAAAGGCAGTTAGCTACCTATAAGGAAGCTCCCATAAGAGTGTCAGCTGATTTCTCAAGTGAAAATGTGCAGGCCAGAAGGAATTGGCAAGAAATATTCAAAGTGATAAAAACTTATAACCAAGATTGCTCTACCCAGAAAACCAAAAACTTGCCAGACAAGAGACAGTTAAAGGAGCTCAACGCCACCAAACCAGTATTACAAGAAACATTAAAGGGTTTTCTTTAAGAAGAAGAAAGAAAAAGAAGATAAAATATTAATAATAAAATGACAATAAATACAATTACTTTAAATGCAAGTGATTAAATGCTCCAATGAAAACATATGGAGGCTGAGAGGATAACAAAACAAGACCCTTATATATGCTGTCTACAAGAGACTCACTTCAGATAAAAAAACCCCACAGAGACTAAAAGTAAAGGGATGAAAAAGATATTTCATAAAAAATATAAACAAATGAACAAAAAAAAGCTGAGGTAGCAATATTTATACCAGATATAATGGACTTTAAAACAAAGGTCATATAACAAGAGACAACAAAGGATCCAGCAATTCTACTTTTGGGTAGTCATCTAAAGAAACCCAAAGCACTACATTGAAAAGACATATACATTCATATACTCATTGCAGCATTATTTACAATAGCCATGATATGGAAGCAAGCTAAACATCTATCAATAGATGAATGTATAAATAAGACATAGTGCTATATACAACAGAATATGACTCAGCTATAAAAAATTATAAATCTTGCCATCTCTAACAACATAGATGCACCCAGAGGGTATTGTGTTAAGTGAAATAAGTCAGACAGAGGAAGACAAATACCATATGAGTTCACTTATATGTGGAATCTAAAAAAAAAAAAAACAAAATAAACGAGAAAGACTCATAGATACAGAGAACATCATGGTTGCCAGATCAGAAGGGGGTTGAGGGACTGGGTGGAAAAGATGAAGGAATTAAGAAAAACACATTGGTAGTTGCAGAACAGTCACAGGATATAAAGTACAGCATAAGAAATACAGTTAATAATATTGTAATAACTATGTATAGTGTCAGATGGTACTAGAATTATTACAGTGATTATATATATTACAAACCCATATATCCACATATCCACATATCCACAAATTCTGTTGGTTCTGTTTCTCTCAGAATCCTAACATATACTGGTATCCTAATAGTAAAATAAAGGTGACTAGAAATTGAGAGAAGCAGTGTGGTATAGGGAAAGAGCCAGCAGGCCTGAGTTTAAAGCCTGCTCCTCGTGTACTAATTACGTGTTCTTGAGCAGTGTCTGCATCACTCCGGTCACTGCTTCTTTCCTCACATGGCTTTTCTTTTCTGATCCTCCTCTTCTGTAGTCAAGTCCTCCTCTGCCTCTTTCTTGATGGATACTTGTGATTGCATTCAGCTCGCCCAAATAATCCAAGATAATCTACATATCTTTAAGTCTTTAACCTTAGTCACACCTGCAAATTTTCTTTTACCAGGTAAGGTAACATATTCACAGGTTTTGGGGATGCAGATGTTGACAACTTGGGTGACTGTTAACTCAGTCTACCACACACATCAACACGCAAACTCATGGACTAAGAGAAGTTCTTTATGAAGATTGAGAACTAAGAACCGGAGAAGTAGAGGAAGAAGAAGAGACACTGTTTTTGTATTAACCAAATGTGATAACTTCAAAAAAGCACACTTTCCACACATCTGTGATTAAAACTTATACTGATCATGCTTCTTTGCAAAATTCTTGGCAGACCTAAATTTAGATTAACTGAAGGTTTCTCTCATTTTAACTGGCCTTGCTAATCAGAATTTACAGGATGACCTTAGTTTCGTGTGCCCATACTCAGCTTTGGAGACCTGCCTACACAGCTGAGATGATGATATTGGAATGTCTTCCCAGCTGTACTAAACTATTCAAATATAGGCTCTGACATTCCAATGAGACCACATGCATCAACATATTTTACTGTGGATAGCATTTTATTTAATCATTTTGCTAATGATTATTAAATGGTTAGTCAGTGCCAAGTATGCCAGAGTCACAGTGTTCACTCTCATTAAGAAGCTTATATCCTGCAGGAATTGACTGAAAACCAGGAAACAACTCAAATGCACACACACACACACACACACACACACACACACACGTAATCATTTTTAAATTGCCATTGGATGTTAAGACACATTATTTTATATAACAGCACAAAATTCTAAAGTTTATTGTAAAACTATACTACAATATGAAAACACAATTCCACTCATATGAAGATGTGTCTCCAATTCCAGAGATATTATACTGTGGGATTTAATATGTCCTGAAATTGATAAAATGTAGTGATTCAATACATTGTATATTGCTGTTTTAATATAGATGGGTGCCTAAATTAATTGAAGTTAAGAGACTAGTGAGGTTTAACAGGATAGGATATTGCTTAAAGGGAAAGAAGTTATCGGGAAATGTCAGTTTCCTCCTCACTGTAATTAGTAAATATTTTATTTCTATGCTATGTATGGCATATACTGATAAATATTACATATGCATGATCTAATATATTTTATTTCTAATATAAATATTATATTTACCTTGTATAATTTATTTCTAATATGGTCAGAAGATACAGTTACTTATATGTAAAGATCTGTAATACCTCACCATTTGTGCTTTATTTATTATACTACGGAGCATGACAAATGTTTGTAATTTTCCCTGAGCACTTTTCTTGGTTGGCTTGTTTTTTTTTTATTTTTTTTATTTCTTTTAGAAGAGATGTTTTTGTTTTTAGAACCTCTTTTTGAATAACTGCATATTTTTATTTTAAAACTTTTACATCTTACTAAAACACCTAATTACAGGGTCAGTGCTATTTGAAAATGGAACTATTTTTCTTTGCAATTATTACTAAGATACATTTTTTAATAAAGTGTGCATGAAGCCTCAGAGATATTTAATGAGCTACACTTCATCACTCTAGGAGTAGTTCATGGAAATAGAAGAGTTTTACTTGCAAAAGCCAAGATAGAATGTGATCAGCATTTCCGAAGAACTTTTGCATGCTCTGCCTAAGCACCACTGACAGTAATGATGGCATGGTTTCCACAGTGGAAAGAACACTCCCATTTCCTGTTTCATCTATACAGCACCTTGTGTGCCAGGCTGGGCGGGGAAGGGAGTCTCAATATTCATAATGATCGTGATCTTACCATTTGCATACTGATGAGTAACAGCCTTTGAGGCGTCATGTATACTAATACATGAAACCTGTATGTGTGAGTATTTTATATAAAATCTTATTTTTCAAATGAACCTTGGAAAATGTAGAACAAGAGCTGAACCACCTCATGGCAGTCAGTGTTGCTAATTGTTTAGGAGGAAAAGGGAACAATTTATTTACTTTGAGCTTAGTTTAGTAAATTACCATTTCAGAATGCAGTACAATTATTTTCAGACAGTAGCAGTGGCTCTAGGAACTAAATTAAGTCTCGCTGTTTCTAACACTTGAACTCCCAAACGGTGGTTTCTCAGGAGCAAATTCCAGAACCTTCAGTTTCAGATCAATATATTCAGGAAAAGGTACAAGAAGAAGAAAGAAAGAGAGAAAGAAAGAAGAGAGAGAGAGGAGAGAGAGAAAAAAATTAACTAGATAGGGTAAAAAATAAAAATCTAAAGTTTTTTTAGAGGATTTGTCGATATAACATAAACAATTAATTAGGTTCGGTGATCTGTTTCAAAGAGAAGAGTGAAAGATAAGCTCAGTACCTATGAAAAGGAGTATTTTTTCTTGCGGCGGCGGGTGGTGGTGGTGTCTCACTACCATCATCATAGTGTTATGCCTATAATCACCTACCAGGAAACATTACACAGTGAAAAAGGAAATAATTTAATGTTCTATGTCCAGTAAGCTTCCCTGAAATATATGCTGGAAGTACAGGCTGACATGTCGGGTCAGACTCTTAACTCCAGTGGGGACAAAGTTGTCGGGACAAAGTCGTCAGGACAAAAGTCCCTGTTAAGGACAGATAATAAAGACAATGAGCAAACTCAGAGAATGGATAGTAAGCTCACTAGAGTGTTGAGTGTGGGGCTCATAGCAGCAAGGGCAGTGCACTACATTAATTACAACTGTGGAGTTAAAAAAGTTTACTTCAGATTCCATATCCTGGTTGTGCCATACACTAACCAATGATTCTTGCTCAAGAACTTGTTCAACAGCTAGGTAAAACTGAACCTTTGTAATTCTTTGAAGAAAGCATGTCATTGTTTGCTATTATATCCTCAGGATACATGTAACAGTGCTTCACATATGATAAGTATTTCATGCCTATCTGTTGAGTGTCTAGTACCTGACAGCTAATTAAAGATCTTTCCAATAGAAGTTGCTAAGTTAATACCTCAGTTTTCTTAACATTTACTCTCTTTATATTATATGTAAAGTTTTGCTGAGAAAATATATCTTGTAATTACTGCTTCATCCTTTGTTAATTTAATTCCAAAGCACATCACATTTTGCATTTGTTATATTTGCAAATTTAATTCTGATTAAAGACTATAGTAGTAAAAATATCATAGATGATGAAGGATATGGAACAATTGCTCTACAAATTGACATTATAGAATAGTAGTGAGCACTGAAATTTAATGTTTCATTTCTGTCTGTCATTTCCTCTAAAGACATTTTAGAGTGACTCTCCATATAGTAGCAGATTGATTAAGTTCTGATTTAAATAAGCCTTGACTCAAAGTGGGGACCAGTCAGCCTTGTTGAAGGAACTCTTGAGTATGCAAAAAGTTAAATCCCAGGAAAACTGAAAGCAATTGAATATTTAAAGAATCATTCCAAATAGAACCCTCTTTAAACTTTGAAATAAGCAATTTTATCTATATCTTAAAAAAATGAAGAGAGTTGGGTCAACTCGTGCAGCAATCGAGTTTGTCGTTATTTTACAGAGTCTCAGTATAACAGAAATGCAACATGTGCCACTAGTCCACCTTGCCAGTGTGTACGGCTTAGGATAGTGAAAGGTTTTTAGTAATAGCATTATTATTAAATATTGCAAGCTTAGTATTGTAGAGAATAAAAACATCAATATCCAAAGTCTATTGATAAAATATACTTTAACTTTTTAGGACATTATAGAGTTGGCTGTCAATTTCTAATGCAACGTATTGTAGACTTGCCACTTAATAATTTTTATAACTAGCACAAGCCATTTCTCTCTAAGTGGCACATGTCCCATTTTCTGTCTTTTCCTCACTTTCACCACCTGCTAGCAGTGTTTCAGGCAACGAAACAGCAGTGTTCTCAGCAGACAGTAAAATCTCCTCCAAAATGGTACCAATTTGGATGGTTCATAGTAAAACAAAACTTTTAGGACTAAAATAAGTGCTTTTTAATTCTTTATATTTTAATTTTACTTTCTTCCTTTAATGTTTAAATCCTAGATTGTAAATGATAATTAAAATTATATTTGATGTGTATATGTGAACATATAGAAATATACTTGGGTTGAATTTTTAAAATCAGGGTCGAATTAAATATATCTTAGTCCTTCTTTAATAATGCACATGTTTTGAATCAGTGCTTTGTCATCCAAAAAATTAACTATCTTATTTTGGCCTTGTTTTATGGGGATTGACTCTCTAATTATTTTTTTCTCTCCAGTGAATAAATGTTCTTTTTTCCCCAGGTAAAAAGCATCTTAGTACGTTCAGGCTGTTCTACCACACTGCCATAGACTGGGTGACACCACAGTCTCTCAGTTCTGGAAGCTAAGTACATGATCAAGGTGCCCGCAGATTCAGTGTGTAGTGAGAGCCCCATTCCTGGTTTGCAGACAGCCATCTTTCTGCTGTCTTCTCTCATGGCAGAAAGGGAAGGGGTTCACTCTGGGCCTTATTTTAAAGGTGCTAGTACCATTTATGAGGGCTCTGTTAATCAACTCCAAAATGATGCACTCCATGAAACCATCACTTTGGGAGTTAGGACTTCAAAACTTTGTGAAATAATTTGTTTGCATATAAAGTACTCTGCATAATTTTGTCAAGTAACTAGAGCATAATTAAGAAGTAAGTAACTATCCTAATGTGCCACTAATCTCCACAATAATTTCTTCATCTTCCAAAACTGTTAAGTGCCTCTTATGTAAATTTTGGCACACCAAAATATTCAGTCTGTATCAAAAAATGATCATCAGTATTAATTGTTCTTTTTCTTTAAATTAAAAGCTTTGATCTGTTATAAGAAATTTTGATGATATATAAACTTTTAGAAAGATAAAAGCAACAAGTACTGAATAATGACTTATTTGACAATATATATTGAATACTATATGACTATTTAAATAATATATTTAGAATGTATTGTTGGTTGAAAAATGTATTCATGAATTTATAAATTATTGATGTCTTATATATATATTGTTTATTTTGTATGTCAGAAGAAGGCAAAACTCCTGGTTAATTATAAGAAAGAGCAAAAGGCAACATTTTAATCAAAATATAAAATAAGAAAAATATTTTAATTGATGCCTATACTAGTAAGGAAATAAATGAAATTAATGGACAAAGTTTTTCATAACTGAAAAGTTATAATTGACCATTTATAGTCAAGGAAATAATTATGACTATAGATTGGGTTGTGTAAGATATTATTCACTTACAAATTTAAAAATAAAACTGTGGATAGATTTCATTCTATATTAATTCCACTAAAGTGAAGATTTAAATAAGTTAAGAATGTAAAAATTACATTATAGTGCTTGGTTCAATCAGTGTTTTAAAATGAATAGTCAAAATAAAGATATTTATGAGGACAACCCTGAAACTGTTCAAATATTTATTTTTTCCTACTAAACTAAAAAATATAAGGGTAAATTACAATAGAGATGATATCCTACATACTAAAAGTTCAATTCAATTAAACACATTTATTTAAGAGTCTACTTTTGAAAGATAATGTGCTAAGTGATGAGTATAGAGAAATAAGTAACTCAATGCCTGACCTCAAGAATTCAGTCTAATAAGAGGACAGACAAGTTGACTATTACTGCACAGTATGATAAATTTCCTAAAGGAACGCAATAAACATTACATAAGTCCATAAAAGCCATGACACAAACTCAGCTGTCATAGATTTGAGAAGGTTTGTGAAGATTCTTGGAGAAAGTCAACTTAAAGAGTAGATAACATTCATTCAGGCAGACAGGCGGGGTATGAAATTTTCATTCTATGTAAAAATAAATGTTCCCTAAGTAAATACAGATATATTATATGAGTCTATGAAGTTATATATACCATATGTAATTTTTAGGGAGCAAAGTTGACAGACAAGTACATTTTATTTCAAATGACTTTGAAAATGTTTTATGATGAGTAGCATTGACTTGGAGCCTCACAAAAGAATAGGCACTTAACAGTTCTGGGAGATGAGGAAATGATTGTGGAGATTCGTGACCAATTAGGATGCCTGCTCACTTCTTAATTATAGGATGGTTACTTCACAAAATTATGTGGGGTAGTTTATATGCAAAAAAATATTTCAAAAGTTAATGGAGTTGAAGCATTTGTGGTGATTTATTTAGAATAATCTTCTTGCTTGTGGAAATACAAGAGAGGAAGAAAAAAGTCTATTTGAAGTCATAGTGGAATAATCAAAGCTAGCAGAAAGTAGAGGTGTCTCTCTTTAAATAGAAACTGGAAAAAGTGAGACTTGTGAGTTTGCAGACTTCCGCCTTAGGGCATCTTTTAATTTAGTACTACTTCTGCAGAGGAAAACGATGATGGCCTTACTAGTTTAAGGTGTCGGGTGACAGTGTTTAATGCTCTGAAAGCATTTGGAAATTTATAGAGAAAACTCTGGAGAAGTCATTGAATAAGAGATGAAAATGAAAAACATTGTTTAAAAACTGCACAAATCTTGATATAACATTGATTTTTTCAGGCACAAAAGAGAAAGCAGACCCTTAAAAAATGATAGCAGCTTGAAACTGAAAGATATGAGTGAATATTTCCATTGCTGATCATAAAGAGGAGACACAGTTTGAATTCCAAAAAATAAAATGCACACTTGAATAAAACCAAGCCTTTGAAGAGAATTATAACCAAATCTGGACTCTATGCAATGTATAAAATAAAATGTTTGGTTAGAAGTCACCAAAATGCAACTAATAATTGATATGTGACTTTTTAATGTCAGTTATACCTCAATAAAGAAGGAAAAAGAGTGTGGAAAAAAACTTTTACCTAAAGAAAAAATTAAGTCCATACAATACATTCATGAAATTATCAAGATATTGCAATTACCACTCTAGGAGTCTAAACCAGCTATTAAAATATGCTCAATGATTTAAAGGGAAATATACTCATAATAAATTAAAATGTAAGAAAAATCAACAGAGGAAAAACTATAAAACAAACAAAATCAATGCAGTGAAGCTAAGAAGTACAATAACTGAAATAAAAACTTGACTCCATGAAACTGATAAGAAATAGGGGACAGCAAAAGAAAACATTAATGAACAGAAAGATAGATCACAGTAAAATATCTAACTTGAATAACAGGAGAAACATTAAGTATTCTAAAATAACTGTGATTATAGTCCCATAGGTGAAAGTATAGAAAATGGGGCAGAAAAATAATTGAAATACATATATATTTTCAAAACTTAGAGAAAAAGCATCTGAATACAAATACAAAAAACTTTAAGAAATCACATAATTGTGAAGCAGTGGATATAAAAAAATAAAGAAAACTACCTAAAAGAGGACCGAAATAAATGAGATATTACAAACACAATATAAAAATTAGACTACAACGAAACAACTTGTTTAATGTTCTGTATAAAAAAAAAAAAAAAAAAAAAGTAGCTCTGGCCGGAGTAGCTCAGTGGATTGAGCAGGGCCTGCAAACTGAACAACTGTGGTTTGCTTCCCAGTCAGGGCACATGCCTGGGTTGCAGGCCAGTAGGGAATGCAGGAGAGGCAACCATACATTGATATTTCTCTCCCTATCTCCTTCCCTTCCCCTCTAAAGATAAATAAAATATATGTTTTAAAAAAGTAGTGTTAACTTGGAATGTTGTATCTATAGAAACAATGGGGAAAAGGAGACTTTTTAAGTACATCAAAACTGAAAGAACTTATTGAATGTAGACATGGCTACAAAAAATGTTAAAAGGAAGTAATTCAAAATGAAGGAAAATAACACCAGATGATAGCTTAAATATACATGAAGTTGTACAGATATTAAAAGTGAATAAATTAAAAGACCACTTTTGCTTCCAGCCAAGATGAAGCAAAAGGAGCCAGATTTATCCTCCCAACTAAAACAACTAAAAATATGCAAAAATAAACAAAGTAATTAAATGCATTTAGGATTGCAAAATTGATCCCTGAAAGATGAGAAAGAAATGCAACGAGCCAGATATTTACCTCAGCTTTCTGTCTGGAGAATGTAGCTCAGGCAGAACTCAGTTATATTTCTCTGAGTAGAGAAGAAAGAGATGGAAATCCAGGGAATTTAAGGTAGCTAAAGTTCATAATCCATAGTAAAAAAGAGGAGAAATGGAAAAAAGAGAAACAGAGAGAGAAAGAGGGATATCATTTGATTTAGAGTTCTGCAGAATATCAGCATAGAACTGACCAGTGAATGCATGTGTAGAAAATAACTGAAGCCAGAAAGGTGTTTTAAAAATAGAAATAATAATTTACAAAGCTTAAAGAAAATACAAAAATATCATTTGCTTTTAGAAGCCAGAGTGGAAACCCTCATTATTCATGAAACAACAGATTGAACACTAAAATAGTTTCCTCAATTGTTTATAAAATTTAACTGGACTAAACACTGCCTCCACCCCATAAAGTTTAAAGACAATCTTCAAGGGTCAAAGGGTTTTAGGTGACTTAACTGTGCCTTGGAAGAAAGCTCAAGAATATATATATATATATATACAGAAGTAAAAAATGTATGTGTTATCCAACAAGGCCAAACTTGCAAAGTTTATTAACTAATCAAAAATAACCATGTATTCCAGAAGCAGAATATACTGCCTTTAATGAGAAAAAATGTATCAAAAAAGTCCTAGATATGATAGAGATGTTAGAATCAGGAGATTAGGACATTGAATACATAACAAAGAAAATATCAGAAAATGAAATATAGAATAAAGAACAAAAAAGGGAAAAATATGTCAATGAGAGTTATGCAAAATTTACTATTGTGTATTTTCTGAAATATAGAGGATGAGTTCATAATAAAAAGAGTATATCTCAGGAGCATATGACAATCCTAAATGTTTTTTTCTTTTAATAGAACCTCAAAATTATTACAGGAAAATCTTCCAAGAGAAGTCCACAAAGTTAAAAATAACAACACCCTCTTTCAATAATTTAAAAAAACAAATACGATATGAATAAAGATACAGAAAACCACTATCAACGAACTTGGATCAACGGACACGTATGAGAACCCTACCATATTAATACACATTCGTTCTAACTGTGCATGGGTCATTTACAAAGACAAACACATTCCGGGTCAGAAAGCATACCACAATAAGTGGAAGAATTCTTCAAGACATACAAAGTAAGTAGTTTGGCCATTTTAGTTACATACTAAAGAAATAAATGGGAACTATCTGGAAAGGCCATATATAGTTTACAACTAAATTGCACACTTCTAAATAATCTATGATTCAAAGAAGAAATCTAAGTATATATTAGAAAGTATTTTGAACTGAATGAAAATTTAAATAAAACCTATCAAAATTATGGAATGCTGCTGAAGAAGTAATTATGGGCAAGTTATAAAGAAGGTTCTCATACTAGAAATTAAAAAGTTCTCAAATCAAAGACTCAAGCTTTCACCCGAAAATACTAGGGGAAGAAAAACAATATAAGGCAATGTCTGCAGAAGAGAAAAGTAAGAGATTGGAGTAGAAATCAATGAAATAGAAAAATAGAAAAATAGTCGATAAAAGAAAAAACTAATTGCATAAGAAGATAAAATTTTATAGCTCTAGCCATACTGATTAGAAAAAATAAAGAAAATTACCAATTACCAATATCTGAAATGAGAGAGCTAAATCATATCAAATTCTACACATATTAAAATGATAATAAGGAAATATTATAAACAACTTTATGCCAATAACTTTGGCAACTTAGTGAAAATGCAAAAATTATTTTAAATATGTAAAATATAGCAGCTGCCCCAAGTAAAACCTTATATTTATTAAGCCATTTGAATCTGTAGTTAATTTTTTATTCACAAGATAACTCAAGACCTATGAGTTTTTACTGTGGGAATTTGACCAAATGTTTAAAAATAAATAATACCAATTCTATAAAAATGCATTAAAAATGTAACTAAGGAATATGTTTCAGACAATTATCTGAGGTCAGCATACATCTGATACAAAAACAAAAAAAAGTATGTACAGTAAAGTAGAACCAATACCATTATGAACATAGATATAAAAATTCTTAACAGAACTTTACAAACAAAATCCAGTGAAATAAAAAAATAATAATACATTATGACTAAATGGCATTTATTTCCAGAAAGAAGGTTGTTTTAATGACTGACATTTTATCAATATACATCACCATTTTAATGAACAAAAGAACAACAACAACATATAATAATTGAATAAATGAAGGAAAGCCTTGATAAAATTCAAAATTTAGGAAAGTGTACTTTAAATATATGCAGTTTATTGTATATCAACTATATACTTCAACAAAAGTTGCAAAACAAAGACTGAGAACATATATTTTTGAATTTTGTTAAAAGCATCTGACTGTTTAAATAAAGAATTAATTATCATATTTTGGGGGCTATAAGATGAACTCCCCTCTCCCAAATTTGGGAGGAGTAATGGTTGTTAATGCTGCTGTTGAGTTCTATTTACATTTACATTGGTGAAATATTATGGTAGTTATGTTATTAAATATTTTACCACATTTTTTGCTTCAATTTTTTTCCTATTTTCCTCTTCTAAAACCTATATGCATCTTATGGTCTGAAAATATGGTAATTCATATTAGAAAGTAATACTATGTTTGGATTCAAAACACAAGTATATATGTGTGTATATATACACACATATATGATATAAATCATACAATAGAATGTGTAGGCAAACTATACAGTTGAAAGTTTCCTGTATTTCACAGAGTCATATACTTTTAACTCTAAATGTACATTGTGTTACATAAAAGGTTCACATTATATTCTCTGGAACAAAGAAGTAAAAATATATACAAAGTGGTACAGTAAAAAAGCAAAGAGGAAAAAACAAAGAACCACACTTACATGGGTCTTTTAAACAAATAATTCTGGTCTCAATGAATATACCCAAATAGAAATAAAATCAACAATAAAGCCTATTTTGTTCAATACACTGAAATTAATTCAAGAGTATGTGGAGTAGGAGGAGATATAGATTAAACAGGATGTTGATAAGAAATGCCAATGCTTTTTGGAGCCCAGTGATGGATACGGGATGGTTAACTATACTGTATTTGAAAATCTGTAGCCTACAATGCTTAAGTGATTAAAACAAACAAACAAAAAATATGAGTTCCATAATGGAAAGCATGTTTGTTTGTGTTGGGGAGTGAGTGGCAGTGATAAATGTTGCAGAAAATAAAGGCTAAGAAAGGAAAATTTATGGAGAATTAAAGTGGAAATAATATGAAGAAAGCTCTTCTAGTACAACATGCTAATGAGAGGACCGATCGATAGAGTAAGAAAGCAGAGAGACTTATGTATCAGAGAGAATCAGGTTCACATTTTTGTTCTTTTTTATTAGCTTTTTTTACTTTGTGCAAAGCAATTAACCTTTCTGAGATTCAGTTTATTCAACTCTAAAATGAGATTAATTATCTGTAATTCAAAAGGTGGCAGTGAGAATTTGGCAAGTTTAACATGTTGTAAGCATTTGCTACAGCACTTGAAGTTTAGCACACATTAAAGGGGATTATGTTTGTCCTCATTCCACAGCCCACCCTTCATTACTGTCCCCAGTCTTTTAAAAGAAACTAGAAGAAATTAAAATTTATAGTAAATTACTTGAATTAATCCAAGGATAAGAAATAATAATATGTTGGGAAGGTGTGGTAAAAAGGGTACCCGTGAATACTGCTGGTGGAAATGTAATATGGGCAGCCTCTATAGAAAGCAACATGGATGTTCCTCAGAAAACTGAGATAAGAGCTACCATACAACCCACCAATCCCTCCCCTGGGTATCCATCCCAAAATTGTCAAAATACATATTCATAAAGATATATGCACCCCCATGTTCCTAACAGCATTAGTCATAATAGCCAAGACAGGGAAACAACCTAAGAGTCTTTTGACCAATGACTGGATAAAGAAGATGCGGTACAAATGTACAGTGGAATGCTATTCAGCCCTAAGAAAATAAACTATTGCCATTGGTGAAAACACTAATGTATCCTGAGAGTATTATGCTAATTGAAATAAGTCAGGTGGAAAATGACAAGAAGCATATGATTTTACTCTTATGTGGAATATAAAACAAAGCAACAAATGAACAACTAAGTCGAAGAAACTCATAGACACAGACAACAGTATGGTGGTTCACAGAGGGGCACGGGCTTAGCGGGAAGATGGAGGGGCTCGAGAGACTCAAATACATAGTGATGGAAGGAAACTAGACTTTGGGAAGTGAGCATGCGATAGAATACACAGGTGATGTATTCGAAAGTTGTATACCTGAAACTTGCATAATTTATTAGGCGATGTTATCCCAATAAATGCAATTTAAAATATTTAAAAAGCAATATGGTGAAAAGAACATTGGATTTGGAGTCAGACTGGGACTGTGCGGGCTACTACCAGCTGCACAGCTTCAGGAGAGACTTCTTTCTTCTACTGTGAAGTGGGTATAATCCCAAAATTGTGGGATTAAATAAAATATTGTAGTAGAAGTTCTGAACAATGTTGCTTTGTATATATTTGTCACTTCATGAATTAAAGCTACTTTTATTATTAGCATACAATAAGTGCTACAGAAAAATTTATGTTGTTGTTCAGTTACTTGTGATCTATCAAAGTCTAGTGTGAAAGTGAAGTTTCAAAGACTAAATGATATTCATGAAGAATTTTAATGGAGAAACTTAGTTTTAGAGTTTTGTAAGAACCAAGTCTACGTATTTCTAATTTTGAGTAGAAAAAGATTTTCCTCACTAAAATGTAGGACAAAATAGCCTTTATGTCAGTTCTTGGGGCGCTAAATCTGAGGGGCTATAACAAATAATTTTGCAAACACATAAGCTCACACAGTTTAACTGGAGCAGAAGCAGCAAGGCTACCTGTAATTTAAGGAGATTTATATGATTAAGCATTTTTACCAAAGCAGAAGTCTAAGAAGGAGGAAGGCCGTCCTGAGGCCGAGGGCTGCAATTCTGCAGAGCTCACTAATGTTATGAAAGCAGCACACAAAGGCAGCTTCTCAGCTGTCATTTAAGACTGAGTTGGGAAGAAGTCTTAAACTTGCTATGAATATTATTAGAGCACCTGTATCATTTGTTAATATACTTTGCAAGATTTCAAAAAATGAACTTTAGTTTTGTATTTTCTAATAAATATGCAGCAACAGTGGAAATTTAGCCATAACTCTTCAGAACTGAACATAAACTGTTCAGTTTAGTCTGAACAGTTCATAGTCTGAACAGTCTGAACATAAACTGTTCAGTAAGGTCTGAAATATTTTTGGCTTATCCATTCTTAAAAGAGTATTGTTCACTTTTTATGACATGAAAAATAAGTATCATAACATAATAATGATTCAAGTGGCCTATCTACACTTAAATTTCTTTGGGTGTGTCTATCATATACCTAGTAATATGAGACTCCATAAAATAATAAATAAATAATTTAAAGAATTAGCAAATATAAGACTGCCATGGTTGAGCAACAGAATTTTTTGCATGAAGTATTTTGGAAGGTGGAAAAGAATATATAGGTTGTGTATCTCTTTATATTAATATAAATGAGGCAATATAAGTCATTTTAAGCTTAAGCATAGACAAACATGCATCCCACACAACACTATACTAATGACAATACACAAATATTAAAACATTCAACTTTATTTCTATGTTGCTGTTATCACAACAAAGTGTGGAATGGGGAGGATGTGATATTTATTTTCCATAAGTTTTAATTTAATTAAAATGAGCTCCTTAACCATTGTTTTTAATGAACTTTCAAATACTTTCTCATTACTTACCCTTTGCTCCAATATAACTGATTTATGTGCCATCTTAAAAATACTACAAATTATTTTAAGGCCTTATTTTTGTTAATATTTTAGTTAATAAAGACCAGATATTAGGTTATTTAGAGGATTTAAGTATGAGAAGATATAGTTCAAATTGCTCACTATTTTTGACAACTTATTAAAAATATCCCGCAAGGGAAAGCCCAGGCCCAGAAGCCTTCATAGGTGAACTCTATCATACATTTAAAGAGGGAATAAGCCTATTTATTTAAAAACTGTAGTGGGAGAGGGAATATTTTTAACTCATTCTATGTGCACTGTTTTATACTCATATGAAAGTCAGAAAAAGACATTTAAAAAAGCAAGGAACAAAAAGATAGGAAAAGTGGGAGGAAGAGAGGAGGGAAGAGAGGGATGGAAGCGGGAAGGAAATTAAACAGTAAAGAGAGAGGGAGGGAGAAGGAGGGAGGGAAGGGAGGGAGGGAGGGAGGGCAGGGCAAAACAAGGCAAAAACAGACCAATATCTTTTCTGAATATAGATGTAAAATCCTAATGAAAAAGGGATCATGGCAAATCAAATCTATGTAAAAATTATTACTAACCATTACTAAGAGAGATTTATTCTAGGTACGCAATGTTTTAATTTTTAAATATCATTTAATGTAATATACCATATGATTTCCTAAATAAAGAAAAACATTTAACAATATCCAATACCTGTTCATAATAAATTAAAAAATTAAGAATTGAAAACATTTAACTGTTACCAGTAGACATTTTTTCTGGTGTACCAGGGAGTCTCCCCTATTGGCAGGAGCGGCCACAGGGAAGATTCTTGCCCTGGGTATGCAGAAAGCTAGTGATGTCAATGGATAGGGCCTGAACATATGAAGGGCTAACAAGATAATTGGACAGAGGAAGAAAAGTCCTTCCCCACACCTCTGGTATCAGATTAGAGGTGCGACCAGGGGAAGGCAGGCACATGTGCCGTAGAAGTCAAAACGGCTCAGGGAAGTTGATGAACCGAAGAGGCCTGTCAGTCCAGCCTGGGGAAAGAAGGGATTGCTTGGGAGGTTGAACCACCCCCAACTCATAAAAGTTTGGGACACTGATTGGTTGTCTTGAGAAAGTGCATGGGCTGTCCAACACCCAAGCTAATATAATCCCAGGGGAACAAAAATGCTCAGTCTTATTCGTGGCTGGCTTGTTCATGGCCTGCAATGATGTGGTGCATTTGCCAGTTCACTCATGGCAGCCACATGGCCCATGGCCTCCAGGAGGGAGTCTCTCTCTCTCTCTTCCTTGCCCACCTGGTGATGCACTGGCCCATATGTTTGCATACTCTCCCTGGCAGCTGCATGGCCCATAGTGGTACTAGCTTCACAACAGGCTCCAGGAGAGAGCCTGAAATGAGCAGCAGCCAGAACTATGGCTGCTCAGCAGCTGCCTGCAGGCTTCAAAGGACTGTTTTGTGTATTGGAACAGGAACTCTGGACACTGACTTTTGTCTTGTTCTTGTTGAGGAGATGGCCTTCGACACAGGAGTCCACCATTCTCCCAGACTGAATAGCACCTGAATAAAACCTCTTTTCTTAGGCACGAACATCGCTTATGAGTTTAGCTTTGGTGGTGAAAGGCAGTGGAACCTACATTTTTGTTTGGTTATGTAACCAACATCATAAAGTGTATGTAAAACCTATAGGAAACATTATACTCAGTGCTGAAAGACTGCTCTTGCTACTTTTATTCAACACTGTACCTGAAGTTCTTACAACCATCGACTTATACACATCTGATACACATTTCAGGAAATCATTGACATCATGATTTTTATCCAATGGCCTATAAAAAATAATCATTAACTTCAAGTAGCCAATATTCTCAGTGCAAGTAACTG